>PVHX01003817.1:0-136516 GCA_004024805.1 Geosciurus inauris
AACTCATTTTAAAATAAAAACTAAAATGTAGTTCTTTGGTCATAAAAACACATTACAAGTGCCCAGTAGCCACATGTGGCCAGAGGCTCCTGTAATGGATAGTGGAGTCATAGAATGCTTCCATATCACAGGATGTTCTAGTGAACTGTGATGTTCAAACTGATTTCTAGCATCTCTCAAAACTTCAAAATAAATAAACAATAAAATAGAAAACATCAGAGTGCATTGTACATAAGGATCGCTATTGTTTTGCAAGTGTTTTGTTTTAGTAACTGTGTGTATGTGTGTCCTTGATTGTGTGTGAGGGGCATTTCTCACCAGGTGTTTCAGGAAAGCCTCTGTAACAGGGAGAGGCTCCTGTAATTTCTGGGTGGAGCAGATGTGAAAGCAGCAGAGGAGGAGAGGAGGGCTGGACAGGGAGGAGGATAAATAAGAACTTTTGTGAATCAAATGGGATTTTTGTAAACCTAATGTTTCTTAATATCTTGTTCAAGACTTTATGGAGTATGAGTGAATTTCCATACATACATGTAGCTCCTATACATTTATTCTTCCAAATGAGCAGTGGACAGTGATATTGTATAGCTACAGATGTTATTCTCAGCTTCCATGCCCATCCCAGCCCATCATATCCACTCTCTCTCCAAGAGTTTACTAACCACAGATGGGGTTGGTACATCCAGAATGTTATGAAGCACAAATTAACCCAAAGAAAACTGTCCCTGAAGATCAGCATCAATGATAAGAGAAATGCGCAATTAATTTTGCCTGCTTTGAAATTCTGATTGTGTGCCGTTTGCCTACCTCTTCTTTTGGAAGCAAAGTACATTGAAGATGTGCTTGGAAAGCTCCTAGATATACACAATATCTCAAATTATTTTGAATATACAAGATGTTCTCAATATGAAATTATTGCTTTAATCAGTGAACAGTGATTCTTGTATAGTTTTAATTGTCGAAAAAAATGTAATAACCAGAAACGGAAAATTGAGCAATTTTTCATAATATCTTGAGCAAAGCTACACAGAACTCTTCTTAATTTCAGGATGCTTGCATAGACAACACCAAATTCCAGTCTGGTTCCAGCCTCTGGCAATAGCTAGCCCCTTGTGTGTCCAGGACGTCCTCGTGGTCTTGAAAAAGTCTTTCACACTGGTTTGTACCAGAGCATGCCCAACCAGAAGATGCTGGATCATACAGGACACAGCGTCGTCCCAGTCCAAGGGGATGTTGAGAAAATTAGACCAAATAAGTGCACTGTGAAGATTTTGTATAAAGATCATTCTATCACTGACATTTTCTTTCTCCTCAAGAATATCATAGCTAAGCCTTTCTTTGATAGATGTTCTTGAAACGTCATGTATATTAAATGTTGATACCTTAAGTCATAGTTCTCCTTGTCTAATACTCCCATATCAGTCTTATAAATGCTTATTCCTGATTGTTCTTCAATTAAAAAAAAGTCTCCCTACAGTTAAACCTTTCTTTTTTCTTTTATCTTTTTTTTTTTTGCCTTTTATTTACCTGGTTGTTTGTTTGTAATTGACAAAAACATTTATCATATGCATCATATTGTTTTGAAATATGTATACATTGTGGAGTTGTTAAATCAAGCTAATTATCTTATGTGTTACCTCACATACTTATGTTTTCTGCTCTTTCAGAAATGTTCAAGAATATGTTACAGGGTTGTATTGTGTAGTCACCATATTGGACAATAGATCTCTTGAACTTCTTCCTCCTCTCTAATGAGACTTTGTGTCTTTTGACCCCACCCCAACCAGATCCTGGTAACCAACATTCTCCTCTTTGCTTCTAAGAGTTCAGCTTTTAAACATTCCATATACAAGTGAGATTATGAAGCATTTATCCTGTGCCTGGCTGATTTCTCTTAACATAATGTCCTCTAAGTTCACCTTAGTTGCTGCAAATGACAAGGTTTCCTCTTATTTTATATCTGAATAGTATTCCATTTCGTATATATACCACATTTTTTGCATCCATTTATCTGCTAATGGACAGTTAGGTTGATTCCATATCTTGACTATTGTGAATAATGCTGCAATAAATATGGATGTGTAGATATCCCTCTGCATCATGATTTCATATCCTTTGGACATATACCCCTGTCGTAGGATTGCCAGATGATATGGTAGTAGTATTTTTAAAAATTTGAGGCATCTCCCTACTGTTTTCCATCATGGTTGTATTAATTTACATTACCACCAACAATGTGCAAGGATTTCCTTTGTTTTAGTCAGCTTTTTCGCTGCTGCGACTAAAAGACTGATAAAAAAAATTTTAGAGAAGGGAAAGTTTATTTGGGGCTCACAGTTTCAGAGATCTCAGTCCTTAGACAACCAGTTCCATTCCATTCACAGTGAGGCAGAACATCATGGTGGAAGTGTGTTGCAGATGAACGCAGGTCAGGACATGGCCACCGAGAAGAAGAGAGAGACTCCACTAGCCAAGGACAAATATATATCTCAAAAGTGCCCTGAAGACTTCCTTCAGACACACCCTACCTGACAAATATATATCTCAAAAGTGCCCTGAAGACCTCCTTCAGACACACCCTACCTGCCTACAATCAGTTAATCCATTATTAGGAGATTAATGCACCGTTTAGGTTAAGGCTTTCACAACCCAATCATTTCACCTCTAAACTTTCTTGCATCAGCTTACATGTGAGCTTTTGGGGGACACCTCACATCCAAATCATAATGCCCTTGCTCCCCATCCTCACCCACCAGCACTTGCTATCTTTTGTCTTTTTGTTAATAGCCATTCTGACAGGTTCGAGGTGATTCCACATTTTTATTTTAATCTGCATTTCCTCGATGATTAGTGTTTTGAGCATGTTTGGAGCCCCATTGATCATTTGTATATCTTCTTTTGAGAAATGTCTGTTCAGATTCATTGCCCATTTTAAAATCGGGTTATATATTTTCTTTCTATTAAGTCATTTGCATTCCTTATATATTTTGAGTATATTATCAGATGTATGGATCGCAAAAGTTTCATAAGTTGTCCTTTAGTTTAATAATTTAATAATTTAATAAGTTGTCCTTTAGTTCTGTTCAGTGTTTCCTTTGCTGTGCAGAAGGTTTTTAGTTTGATGAATTCTCATTTGTCTATTTTTGCTTTGGTTTCCATGTTCAGACTGACATCATAGAGCTTTTTCTCTATATTTCCTTCCAGTAACATTACAGTTTCCGGTCTTACATTTGCGTCTGCAATACATTTTGAATTGATTTTTATACATGGTGTGAGATAAAGGTCAAATTTAATTCTCCTGCATGTGGATATCCAGGTACCCCAGCATACCCTAGTGAAGAGACTGTCCTTTCTCCAGTGTATTCTTGGCACCTTTGTGAACAATCAATTGACCATAAATGCGTGGATTTCTTTCTGGGCTCTCTGTTCTATTGATCTGTCTGTTTTTATGTGAGTAGCATAGCATTTGGATTACTATAACTTTGTAATATATTTTGATACCTCCAGTTTGTACTTTTGTTCACGATTGCTTTGGCTTCTCCAGGTCTTTTGTGATTTTGTGTGAATTTTGGTATTACTCTTCCATTTCTGTAAAAGATATCATTGGAATTTTGATAAGGATTGCATTGAATCTGTAGACTCTTCTGGGTAGAATGGGCACTGTAATGATATGTCAACAGTTCAGCTTCTTTTCTGCTTCATTCTTCCATCACAGAAGGGATGGTAAGAGTCCTGCCATCATACAAAGGGTGCATTGGACACATATGGGGTGGTGTTGAGGTGCCTAGTATTAAAAAAATCCCAACAATCCTTTATAAGGTTGAGAATCTTACAAAGTATAATTTGAGTTTTTCAAAAGTAGGTTTCCTTTAAATGAGGCATGCCTGCAGCCAGTTCTGGTCTCATCTGCTATGTTGTTATGTCACCCCCGCATGGTCCCCAGAACTGCTGAAGTAACACCACAATCCCTGAGCCCAACTTCATATACTTAATATTCTATAGTCATTATTAAATAATTTAAATTCAAAGTTGGAGCCTAAGTTTTAAGACTTCCAGCACCCAACAGGATTCATCAAAGAAAGGAAAGATGCAAGATGGTCATTATAGTTGCTATTTGAGTCCAAGAAACATGTTCCTCATGCATCAGAGCAGAGTCATCCTTGGTATCCACTAGGGATAGGTGCTAAGACTGACCCCACTTGGATATCAAAACCCATGGATGCTCAAGTCCCTCATACAAAATGCCTGTTGTAAATATATGAAGAAATGTTCAACATCTCTAGCCATTAGAGAAATGCAAATCAAAACTACTCTCAGATTTCATCTCACCCCAGTCAGAATGGCAGCTATCCAAAATACCAGCAACAATAAGTGCTGGTGAGGATGTGGTGAAAAAGCACACTCAAACATTGCTGGTGGGACTGCAAACTGGTGCAACCAATCTGGAAAGCAGTATGGAGATTCCTTAAAAAGCTTGGAATGGAACCACCATTTGATTCAGCTATTCCACTCCTTGGCCTATACCCTAAAGATTTAAAAACAGCACACTACAGTAATACAGCCACTTCAATGTTTATAGAAGCGCAATTCACAATTGCAAAACTGTGGAAGCAACCCAGATGCCCTTCAATAGATGAATGGATAAAGAAACTGTGGTACATATACACAATGGAATATTACTCATCAATAAAAGAGAATAAGATTATGGCATTTTCAGGTAAATGGACGGAACTGGAAAGCATTATGCTAAGTGAAGTAAGCCAATTCGAAAAAACCAAATGCCAAATGTTCTCTCTGATTAGTGGATGTTGATACATAAGGGGGGTGGGAATGGTGAACATAGGAGAAATGGAGGAACTCTGGATGGGGCTGAGGGAGGAGGGGAGAGGGAAAAGGGAAAGGGTGTAGTAAAGATGGTTGAATGAGATGGTCATCACTACCTTAGGTGCATGTATGAAGAAGACACAAATGGTGTGACTCTATGTGGTTTGCAACCAGAGAAATGGAAACATTGAGCTCTATATATGTACTATGACTTGAAATGCATTTAAATAAATTAATTAAAAAATGCCTGTTGTTTGCATGTAACATACACACACCCTCCTGTATACTTTCAATCATCTCTAGATTATTTATAATACATAATACAATGTAAATGCTATGTCAGTGATTGTTTTACTGAGTTGTTCAGGGAATAACAAGAAAAAAAATCTGTATGTGTTCAGTACAGGTGCATTGTTTTTCCTATTTTGATCTGTAGTTCATCAAATCTGCAGATGCAGAACCCATAGATGTGGAAAGCTGACTGTAATCCTTGTCCCTGAGCTTTGATATCTTTCTCAATACAGCATTCCAGGCACCCATTAATAAATAATCAGAATTAGCGAAATGAATCCTATATGTCAGTTCTGGAATCTATCATTTATTGGTAAATATCACCTCAGCTAATTTTGCCAGCTTTAGGCTGATTAAGAAATTTGTGGTGTAGTAGTTGGTCTAGATTTCTGTGTCTGAGCCCTGGCCCAGACACATTTAAAGAGGACAGAATCACATGTTCTGCAGCCAAATGGATTGCCATCATTTCGTCCCTTCATGATAGACAGAACAGAGACTCCAAAACATGGTCAAATCAGACCAACCTGAATTGAAATCCCAGTCTTGCAAATCACTTGCTGTATAACCCTCAGTAAATTACTTAACCTCTCAGAGCTTTGGTTTCCACAGCCACAAAATGGAGTAATAAAACTGAAATTAGCATAATCTTTCACACATTGCAAGCACTCAATAAATGATAGGAGCTGTATTATTTTCAATGGCTATACCTAGCCTGTATTAGGTTCTCCGGTGATGGAATTTAAATAAAGATGTGCATTAGTAATTGGAATGGTAACCTCAATCCTTCAGGTGAAACTTATGAGAATGTCTACCGTATAGGCAATGAAAATAACCTCAATTGGACTGTTTTCACAACTCCTATCCAAAACATGTTTCTTTGGACAGGATCCAAAATTAAGCCCTTAGGAGGCAAAGAAGCAAGCATCCAGCTGTTGTCTGCATAGCTGTGGTTAACCTCTCAGCCACACCCCTTTGGGCATTCCTCTCCACAGAAGCAGAAAAACACTGGAGACACAGCACATTTTAGTGCAGAACAAGTCCTTTTGACCCCGGAGATCCTGGGGACAGCTCACGTCACAGGCACACTGACTTCCCACGCAGCTGTGTCCAGGCTTGTTAAACTTGATAGGAAGGCTTGTTTGCAGAATTACTACTTTCTTCACTAGGGATGGAAGAAAGAAGGGAAAAGGAAAAAGAAAATAAGAGGATGTCATTGTGAGTGGGAAGTGTTTGTTCTGAGCACATCGTGTAGTGCTAGCTACCTATTGGATGACATCTTCTTTTTTTTTTTTTAAATCGGATGACATCTTTCATAACCATTAAGGGTTCCCAGAATACCTTTTGGCAAATTTATGCTGGGCCATGAGGACTGGACTGTAGCCATTTCATAAGAGCACAAATAAAGACATCCTGATCAGGGAACATCAGCAAGAAAGAGTAGAGATATTTTTCATTTGGGTCCTTTTACTTCATTCTAGAAGCCAATTGAAAAAGAGGCTTCAAATCAATATGATACCGGATGGAGAAGACGGCATATTGTCTGGCATCCTAAGAGAGTAATGTTACTGGATCTCACAGAAATAGACACTACAGCTGCCACAGAATCGGGCATTCAGAGAGAAGGAACAGCCTCTGGAAAGCCTTGCCCATAGGGTCAGAGGTTATATTGCACTCTGCCTCCCTAGAACAATGAGCTCCTTCCTCACACCATTATATTTGTTAGTTGAAATACTTGCCAGAAGTTCCACTCCACCTCATGTAATCCACCCATGCACCAGAGCAGTGGTTCTCAAACTTGAGCAGCCATGGAAACCATCTGGAGGCCTTGTTAGAACACAGATAGCTGGGCTCCAACCCCAGAGACTTCAGTTCAATAGTTCTGGGTTTGAGTCTGGGAAGCTGCATTTTCACAAATTGTCAGGAACTGCCTTCGCTGCTGGTCCTGGGCCCAGACTTTGAGAACCACTGCTTTAAGGACTGTTGTACTCACTGGCACCCGACTGGTGTTATTGATTAGTTGTATGAATGAATGAATAAATGAATGAAGGAATGGTGACTGAATGGGCAACAGTCCTCCTTAGCACTCTCTTTAGTAACTTCAGTGCAAATCTTTTTGTCCTATAAGTATATTCACGGCACTACACACTTCCTACAGTAAAGGATGCCTATTTTTTTCCATTTGAAGTCAGTTTTTTTCATCCTGCCAGGCCAAATACCCTATGATAAATAGTTTTGTCTCTCTTGCTGATTCCAGGGCACATGAAGTTCTCAACTGTGAAGGTGCCAGAAGTTCTCTGGATTCAAAGTGTGTCTATCCAGATGGACAGATTGGGGAGCCAGACTCTTCATTGCTTTCTCTGCTCTAAAAATTCTCAGCATTTCATTTGAACACATCAAAGCAGGCTGGGATTAAAGACAAAATGAGCTTGATGCTACAAAAATGGTGCCAGCTTGGACTCCACGATACTTCAGCCTTGAGAAGCCTGGTCTTGGGCCATTGGCCAGCTGGGATTCACCTGGAGAGCCGGCTGCTGCTGGCCTGTCTTTTGGCCTTGGTGGGAGCATTTTTTAACCAAATTGGATCACTCCTCATCCTTGATATCAGTGTAACAGCAGGTTCTGTCGACCATGGTTGTTTCCCAGCTGTCTGTAGACATGTTTCCTAGCATCAGGTTTGCTCTAGATTATTTTAACAATTAATCATATTTTACTAGTATAATAGAAATACATTTGCTATAGATAATGCAGGAAAGTAAGGAAAAAAGGGAGAAATCATTCATATTCTTATCACCCTAAAAATAATCCTGTTAAGATTAGGGGTGTAGCTCAGTGGCAGAGCACTTGCCCTGTATGCGAGAGGCCTTGAGTTTGATCTCCAGTGTGACAAGTCATAACAATGGGTTGACACTGACATTGTTTCTGTTTCTTTTGCTGTTCAGACTCCATGCTCAGGATTATTTGTTTATATTATACATATGATGATTATATATATCTGTGTCTTTTGCAAAACATGTCTACAGGAAAAGATGGCTTCTTGGCTTTCAATTTAAAGACCATCTTTCTCAATCTGCCAGGCCAACTGACCTGCAACAAGTAGTTTACTTTCTTGTTAATTCTAGGGCACAGAAAGTTCTCAGCTGTGAAGTTGCCAGAAATCCTCTTTCTTATTCAAAAAATGATGTTACAAAGTAGATTTGAAATTTTTTCATTTAAGAAAGCTGATTTAAACAAAGGGTACTTAGAATCCTAAACCGATTTTATATTCTGCTTTTTTCATTTAAAGAAAATGTATATACACACATACACATTTCCCAGTGATAATTTAAACTCTTTTAGTATCATTTTTAAAAGCTCCTTTTGATTCTTCTTGTTGAGATCACTTGTAGGCTGGAACAGAAAAACAAAAACAAAGAGATGGTAGTACAGAAGGGTTTGAAGGGCAGCTGTGAATTATGTTTAGTACACAGCTCCAAGGTTGCTCCATTAGCCCATGAAAAATGACAATATGACTGTGAAGATCAGACCAATTGATTAGAATAAATCTTAAGCCAGATTATTCAGGCTGAAGTAAGATCAACTCTGAGGCCTAAGTCACCATGTTTGTTGAGTTCATTTATGCCATCACCAAGTCAGCATTACATGTCTGTGTCTTTTTGCATGGCTGCTCCAAGGTGGGGTATCCTCTAGTTTGCGTAGAGATGAGTAATTTCCAGGGGATCTGAATGTGTCTCAACTTGGCCTTCTGCACACAGATGACTGTTCTTCCTCAAATTGCCTTTAAATAGAGTGGTGCCTCATCAGCATTGTCTAGGGCAAGTTACTTCTCCGCTGAGTGCTGGCAAGCAGACATCTCTGATAGCACATTGCACTGGAAGGGAGCAGCGAGCAACCTTACTAAAGGATGCAATAATGCTACACTATCACGGTTAAATATGATGTTGGAGGTGTAAAAGTGGGTCATCTTTCTTGTGGAAAAGATAGGAAATATTTAATTTACTTCCTAATATTAAAGAACCATAGTTATCTCTTTCTAAAAATTTTTTTGAGTTGTTGATGGACCTTTATTTTATTCATTTATTTACAATGCAGTGCTGGGCCTCACACATGCTAGGCAAGCAGTCTACCACTGAGCCACAACCCTAGCCCACAGCTGTCTTTTTTTAAGAAATGAAATACACCTTAGTGAATGAGTATATATGAGTGTGTGGACATATGTGTGCTTAATCTGTTTAAGGGCATTGTTATGGTTTGGATTCTTTTTTTTTTTTTTTTTGGTACCAGGAAATAAACCCAGGGACACTTAATTACTAAGCCACATCCCCAGCCCCTTTTTGTATTTTATGGTTTTTTATTAGAGACAGGGTCTCACTGAGTTGCTTCGGGCCTCGCTAAATTGCTGAGTCTGGCTTTGAACTCTTGATCCTCCTTCCTCAGCCTCCCAAGTGGCTGGAATTCCAGGTGTATGCCACTGTACTTGGCATGGTTGGGATTTTTAATGTCCTCTGAAAAGCTCATGTTTTGAAAGCATGGATTCTCAATGTAGCAAGGTTCAGAGGTGGGAATTTTAGGCAATAATTAGATTATATATCTGAAATCTTATCAGTAGATAAATCCATTTGATGCATTAATAATTTGAATTGACTACTGGGTGGTGACTGTAGGCAGGTAGAGTGTGGCTGGAGGAAGTAGGTCACTGGGGACATACCCTTGAGGATTATATTTTGTATATTATATCTTGTCCTTCCTTCCTCCCTCCCTCCCTCCCTCCCTCCCTTCCTTCCTTCCTTCCTTCCTTCCTTCCTTCCTTCCTTCCTTCCTTCCTTCCTTCCTTCCTTCTTCTCTCTCTCCCTTTCCTTCCATCCTCTTTCTCTCTCTTCCCTGGTTGCCATGAGCTAAACCCCTCTGCTGTGATGTTCTGCCTTATCTTAGATCCAGAGCAATGGAGTCTGCCGATCTTAGACTGAACCCCTGAAACTGTGAGCCCCAAATAAACTTTTCCTTCTAAGTTGTTCTTATCAGGTATTTTGATCATAGCAATAAAAAACTGACTGACACAAGCATGAAATCAATCTGCATCCTCAAAACTCCCAGTAAAGAATTACAAAGACAATATTCTTACCAAAATAAAGTGGTCACCATTGAGACCAAAACATGTTCCCTTGACATGTGAAAGATCCAATAAGTCTTGTTCCAGTCATGTTGGTCTGTGTTTGAGATGATTTCTGTGTTAGTTTGCTAGGGCCACCATAACAAAGTACTACAAATTGGATGGCTCTTGTGTTAGCTTTTCATTGCTGTGACCCAAAATATCTGACAGGATATTTCCTCTAGAGGAGGAAAGATTTATTTCAGCTCACGGTTTCAGAGGTTTGAGGTTGACTAGCTCTACTGCTTTGGGCCTGAAGTGAGGCAGAAGATTATGGCAGAAGGGCATGTTGAAGGAAAGTTGCTAGCTCATGGCAGCTGTAAAGGGTCCAGATAGAAGAACCAAAGAGAAGATAAAACTTTCTAGGATACACCCGCAGTGACCTGCTTTTTCCAGCTAGGTCCCACCTCAGAGCAGTTCATTCAGCCTCTAGGGGATTGTTCTATGGATAAAGTCACAGCCCTCATGATCCAGCCACTTCCTGAAAGTCTCAATTCTGAGCACATGAAATTTGGGAGGCCATTCCAGATCTAAACAACAACAGCTTTAAATCAAAGAAATCCATCATCTCATAGTTTGAAGTCTAAAAGTCTAAGATTCATGTGTGATTTCTTTGGGACAAGAGTTCCCCTTGACAGTGGTGGCAGAGTTGGTTTTTTTCTGGAGGCTCAGAGGGCAAATCCCTTCCATACTTCTTTCTTAGCTTCTTGTAGTTACCCAGCACTCCTTGGTGTTCCTTGGCTTACAGACACATCATTCTAATCTCTACCTTCTTTGCCTTCCTTGTTACATGGCATTTTCTCCATGTCTGTGTCCAGTTTTCCCTCTTATAAGGGCACCAGTCATTGGATTAGGACATACCCTAATCCAGGATGCCTCCTCTCACCTAAATGACGATCTGCAAAGATCCTATTTCCATTTAAAGTCATACTTAGAGGCACTCAGGGTTAGGACATGAATATTTCTTTCTGGGAGGGGACATAATTCAACCCCAAACAACTACTTTCTAGAATCTTCCAACAAACACTTGGAGAGAGATCATCTAGAATGCTAATTGTTGTGATGTGATGATCACTTAGAATCATACACCAGCAGACTCCCACAGAGGGGCCAAGAGGTGGGCGACTTTCCTGTGCTGTCCAGCCTCCACATGGGACTCCTTGGACAGTACTCTCCCATGGCTTCCTGCTGCCTCTCCTTGTCTTTAAGCCGACACTAAAACAAGGCTGTTAATACCATGAGAATGAAGGAAACCAAAACGTACCTATTGAAAACTGGAAGTAGATTATACTTTACTGGATGCCTCCATCTATCCTCATTTGATTGCCCCTCAAATCTAGACCTTAATTCCTCACTGGACTGGTTACTACTCCCAACAAATGACACATATATTCCAGGCTTCCCAGGCAGTGGCACAACCCAAATCAAATTGTGTGAGAAATAGGAGGTGAATTCCCAGGGCAGTCCAAGTGAAGTGAATTTACATTAATCCTCCGGCTTGACCTTGCACTAGACTGAGAGCTAAATGACTCTAGAGGCTTATGCTGACCTAGTCTACTTTTGTATCTGGAGTTCTAAATTTTTTTTTTTATTATTTAAAGATGCTTCACTGCTTTATGCTTGATGTGCAGAGTGAAGACTAGCTCTATGACTCCCCTCTCTCTAACTAGTTACTTGTTATCTAACATAAGCATGCCTTGGAGGCGAAGGCAGATGCTTGGTAATTAGCTTCTGACTGTGATTTATTGCGAGAATAATAGTTGTTATCCTTTAAAAATGACCCTGAAAAGAAAAGCTTTACTGTGGACAGTGCTGGATGAGCACCTGAACTTCATGCTAACCCTTAAAAGCAACTGCTCACATTCTCACATCTGGGCCCCAGGAGCTGCCATCTCTTGCTTCCAGAGAAGTGGTCAGAAGCAACTAGAATGTCACATCCTGCTTTATGCCAAAATGACTGAGTAGACAGAGTGTAGAAAGTACAGGGCAATTTCCTCAAGCTAATGTAATAAACACTATGAACTGTCAGAGCAAAACAAAAACAAAAAAATGACTTCAGGTGAAAAAACATAAATTCTCAGAATTTGCATATGCCTAAAGGCTTCAAGCTCAATATGCACTACCGGAAGAAAATTTCCCTAGGGAAATTAATATCTTATTGGTACTACCTCTGAGTCAGTCAGAATTGCTAAATGAGAAAAAAAAAATAACAAAACTGGCAACCTGGTCCAAATGCTTGCTTGCAACCGGATGTGTGTGATTGAATTATGTAGAGAGACAATCAATCATGTGTTTACTTGGCTTATCATGATTACGTCTTTTTTTTTTTTTAAGTTCTTTCTTTTTTACATGAAGAAAGGAAGTCTGTATTTTCCGATCAAGTCTTGAATTTGGGGTTAATCTCCCAGGGTTCCACCACTGAGATGATGGAGTCCCCTGGTCCTGGGTGATTTTCTGGATCCCGTCAGAAGGCAGGGTCTCCTAGTTTACATTCAGTGCAGCAAATGCTCCCACAGAGCATTGCCAGGAATATACATACATTGAAACAGTTGGCCTGGCATTCAAAAGTTAAGCAGCGAAAAGCACAGAGCAAAGAATGAGCAGGAGCAGAGTAAAAATGTTCACTTGGCCCAGTATTGAGACATGAGCGGAGTGGAGGCTGTTGCGATCATGAACTTGAATTCATCCCCTTCACCATGGTGTCCCTTAGACCACCTCCTGCTTCATCACCAGATGACTGGCTTCTTTTGTGTAGTGTGGAGGAGGTGCCTACTAAAACGATCCTCATTGCAGGGCAGTGGCATCCTGATGAGAGACAGACGCAGATGGCTTTTCCAATTCAACTCCAAGACCTGATGAATGGCCACCTCCACAGATTTCCATTTGTGTGTTTTATAGCTCCTTTTTTCTCCCTGCCACAAATGTATTCTCAGTGAACTCCAGAATGTCTGGCTGAGATCATTTTATTGCTAAGGTCGCAAAAAAGGAGCAAGAGGAGAAGTCAAAGCCTGTGTCAGGCAGGTACAGGTTGAAGGAGGAGACAAGAACTCTGTGTTATAAATGGGGGGCATCACCTAAGTTCTTGATTCAGGAGCTAATGTTGGGTTGTGCACGTGGGTGTAGCTATAGGTCAAAGAGTGCTGGGCAACCAGGTTTATTTCTCCTTCTGTTTTAGTGAGCCCCAGGAGTATGCCCATCTCCATTGGGTCACCCCTTGCCATCTCCCAGCTCTACTGTCAATTTCTGCAGGGTGCCACATTCCAGACCTTTCCTGGTCTACTGTCCCTAGCCAGATGTGCTCTCTCTGCCGTCCAGTCTGAGAGTGGTATTCTGTGTTGTCCTCTCTGATAACATCAGTGTACTTCAGGAGGGAGGGCTCTTCATTCTGTTTTTCATTCTTTGTTCTTCATTTGGGGGTGGGGGGGGAGGGAAACACATACTATTTCTATGTGTTTTTGAACATTAGCCTCATATCTTACATAAGAAATTGTTAGACAAGTCAAGGAGTTGGTTGAAAATCTCACAGCCTGTCCAGAGTGGACCCAGAATTCCAGTTCAGTTTGCTCTGAAGCTTGGGACCTTTCCCGATTCTCATGTGTATTGGTGATGGGTCGTGGTTGGCTAGAGGTTCCTTTGCAGTGCACCATGTCCTTTGTATCACACCATGGGTGTGATCGTCTCTGGTTTCTAGAGAGGCCATAAAGCTCCCAGCCTTAGGTGCAGAGCCTTTGATGGCAACTTACAACTGGTTCCTTCAGCTCAAGTTACTACCAGAGATGCCTCTTCTCCCTCTGCAAAGCTTTCAGTATTGCAACTAGAATTTATGTCCCTGGTGATTGGCACATGCTTATGGAATCAATAAATTAAATCTAGTGGGTATAATGCACCACCATGAAATGTACCTACCAGTGGTATGGGCCAGGGAAGGGGATGAGAATCAGTGACTTGAAAGGAATTGGGCCATCAAATTGCCTATGTGAGCACGGTCTCTCTGAACAGAAAAGCCAGGACACCCATGTGACCCCATAGGCAAATCACTTTATTTCTATAGACTTAGCCGAGCTGAGAGTTGAAAGAAAAAGTTAACACACCTGTTGGGTTGATAATGCAAGAGATAAAAACTTAAAAAGAAATGTCATTGCAATTGTGAGAAGTCTGAAACATATTCTTGGTCTGCTGACCCATGCTAAGAATTGTTATTGTTTTAAATTTTCACTTCCACAGAAAAACAAAAATTATTTTTAAAGCCAGTTCGCAATGGTTGCAATAATAAGAAATAAAATTAGAGTCCATACCATGTTCTCCAGATGTTCTAACCATCAATTTCAACTCTCCTTGACCATTAAATTGTTGAACCAAGATCACTGGTACCCGTAGGAGTGGTGGTTCCTTCTCTGCACCAGGATATGAAAGAGAAGGGAGGATCATCCCAAACAGAGGGCTAAGAAAGAAATAGGTAGCTTCCATAGTCTGTCTTTGTTGATGCTAAACCACTAAATATATTTATTTAAGATATATTTATGTAGTGTTTACTATATGGCCCTTCTTCTGTTATGAGTTCTCTTTAATAATAGATGGTGTTCACACACAATTCCAGGGCCTGGGAGCTGGAATCTCTGGCCTTCAAGGAGCTCCCACTGAGGGGCTAATTAAAGATTTAATAACCATGGAAGGAAAGAGAAAGAATAAGCATTAAGGATTTTTGCTCCAATTGAGACTAAATTTATGGGATTGGAATGTGGGGGTGAAGACTTTTCCAGGGTACTCTGCCAAGGTGAAAACAGAAAACCATAGCATGAAATAATAGTAACTCAACTGGTTATGCGACAAGTCTTATTTCCTTGAATTCAGGTTGATACTAGAGCAAGTGAAGGATCGTCTGAATGCGTGTGACTGCTTAGGTGGGGTTGGGAGGGGAACAGGCTGTGGGAAGGGCAGAGGTCAGTCAGGTAGTTCTGGAATCCTTTTCTTCTCAATATCCTACTTCCCTGTGTCCTCCAGGCTAATGTTCATGATGAATGTGGCAAGTTGAGTTTGGAACCCTCTGGGCTGTTCCCGGATGGCTGACCTGGCATCCCAGAGGTGCTCAGCAACAAGAAGTGCCCTTGGTGGGTACCAGACAGGCCAATCTAGATGCACTACCCATGGGTGTGACCTTCTGGGGCTGGCTTAGGGGTGACCATTGCTAGTTAGGAGGTGACCATTGGTGGCAGGAAGGAGTGTTCTGGGTCCAGGCAGCCACAAACCGGTAATCTTATTGCATTCTGCTGTCAGTCACCTTGGAGGAAGGGCTGGAGGAACATTACCTTTCTTTGCCATGTCTGGTCAGGATTGTCTTGCTACAGGCTTCTTTTGCTCCTGCCTGAAACCTCTCACTTAACCCTAAGCTGAGGACTCCACGCTGGGGTTGTTTCTATTAGAAAACAGATTCTAACATCATGCTTTCATTTCTCCATTCCATTAACAGGCCCAGGGGACCACAGTGGACCACATGTCATGCCTGGTGCTGGGAAAGATGAATAAGACAGAGTCCCTGATTTGTCTCAAGTGCAGAGCAAGAGACAGATATGTAAATAAAACCTAGTGACAATAGACTGTGCCACATAGTGCATAATTTCATTTATATGACTTTCTGAAAAGGACAAACTAAAGACCAAAAAGAGGCTAGTGGTTGTCAGGGGCTGGGGGCAGGAATTGACTATAGAGAGGCACGAGGGGTTTAGGGGGATAATGAAAATATGGTGTTGGCTATGCTGTAACTAGATTTATCACAGAAATATACATTAAAGAATGGATTTTACTCTATGTATTAAAACTCAATATTTATAGAAGAAAAATAAATCACAATAGAATTTGGTTAAGTGTTATAGTAGCGTGAGGAACAAAAAGACACAAAGGAGGAAATAACCAGTTCTTTCTAGAAAGATAGGGGAAAGGGGTCAGGAAGACTTTTCAGACAATGGAACACTTGAGTTGTGATTCTAAAGATGACACACGTGTGCCAGAGAAACAAGCACGAGAGGGCATTCCCCTCCCTGGGACCAGCATGGGCAAAGGTGAGGAGGCTAGACAGCCACACCTGCCTTCTGCCAGCTACTTTTCCTTTGGTATAGTTGGTGCATCCACAGGAATCTGATGATGGAGAGTCCTATATGTGATGCTAAAGAGTGAGGGGTTTGTTTCCTTTTTGTCTCAGTCCATTTAGGCTGCTATAACAAAATACCTGACAAGCGAGTAATTCATAAAGAATAGAAATTTATTTCTCACAGATCTGGAGGCTGAGAAATCCAAGATCAAAGTGTGCTCAGGTTCGGTTGCATGGTGAGGGCCACTCTCTGCTTCCAAGATGGCACTCTGAAGCTTTGTACTCCAGAGTGGCAGAATGCTTTGTCTTGACATGGTCGAAGGCAGGAGGACAAGCATACTGAACACCGTGGAAGCCTCTTTTATTGGGGCCTAAATTCCTTTCATGTGGGAGGAGCGCTCGTGGCCTAACCACTTGTTAAATGTTCCACCTCTTACCACCATCCTATTGACAACAACTGAATTTTGGAGGGTACACATTAAACCATAGCATTTAGAAAATCATGCTCATTCAGGTATTATGTGTATGCCTATAATTCTAGCTACTCAGGAATCTGAGACAAAAGAATTGCAACTTCAAGGCCAACCTGGCCAACTTAGGGAGACCCTGTTTCAAAACAAAACAAAATGGTAGGAGGGGAAGTAGGGCTGGGGATATATAGAATTCAGTGGTAGAGCACTTGCCTAGCATGTGCAAGCTCTGAGTTCAATCCTCAGGACTGAAAAAAGAAATTTTTAATCAAATAAATTTTTAAAGAATGCTAAAAGATATGTGACATAAAATGTGCCATTTAACCCCTTCAAATATACAGTTCTGTGGTATTCGTTTCATTCAGTGTTGAGATTCCATCACCACTATCTCTGAAACCTTTTCATCACATCAATCCAAACAAAAACTCTGCACCCATTCAGCCATTACTCCCCATCCCTCCCTCCCTTCAGCCTTAGAAACCTTGAATCCACTCACTGTCTCTATGAATTTGTCTATTCTTGATGTTTCATACAAATGAAATCATACAGTATACGTCTCTTTGCACCTGGCTTATTTCATTTAACGTATTTTTGTTTTGTATTTAATGACATTAGTGAGTCTGGAGAGAATTCTTGCATTGGAGACAGAGGAGAAGGAGGAAGGCAGGCTTCTCTGAATTGGAAGAATCAGGACTTAATAAGAGCTGGCGTGACTTCCTCCAGGTGTCTTGTGCACACTGTGGCTGTCCTCTGCCTATGGACAGGGATGCCCCTGGCCACCTACACCACACCTGCACCCCAACAGAGCCCCGAGGTCTGGCCGAGGTGCCCCCTCCCCATACAGATCTGCTGTACACAGCATTCTCACCTACTACCAAACTGGAAAAGGAGTTTTTAAAAAGACTTAAGAAAATAAATGACCAAGGATTGCAAATGAGGCAACCCAAGAAGCAGGGTTTGCAGTTAATTAGCCCTTGAACTGTCAAGCTTAATTGTGTCCAGTGAGTTCTGACATTTCTAAGAATAATTAGGGACCTGGCTGTCACATTTCACAAAGGCCCAACCACTAGGTGAACAAGTTCTTCTTGCTTTTCCCCCTGCACAATGTCCAGAAACACAAAAAGGAGAATTATACCCAGTGCTAATTGCAGATCCTCAGCTGGAAGTGTCATGTTTTTGAAGAACTTTTCATATTTTTGCACTAAAATATAATGACCCCATTTAAGGGGTAGCAGTGAGTGGCAGAAGGGGGGGCACTTTAACATGAAATGAAATCATGAAATCACTGTGATAATAATAACTAACGTTCACCCTCTGCTTACTATACGCCCAGTACTATTCTAAGTGCTACAATGGCCTATAAGGTAGATACATTTATTGTCCTCAACAGATAAAGAAACTGAGAAGTTATGTAAGCTTTTCAGGGTCACACAGTCAAGATCAAACCTAGGCCATCTAGCTCCAGAACTCAGCTCTCAACAATGGTACACACATCCTTCACCTCTCAGCCATACCACTGGATTTTGCTTCTATAGGACCAGTCAGGTTTCCTGGTATATATTATTAGTCTTGTCAGAAGGCATTTATTAACCAGACTTGCAAATGATTCTGGTTTCTTGCCCTCTAAGAACTGCCTGTGAAGGAAGAAATAAATGTATCTATATTGAGCTCATCTCATGTTCCAGCGATCACTTCATGGTGATTTTACATCAACTCTATTCATTCATCAGACATTTATTGAGCATCTGAAATATTTCAGGCACTGTATCAAGCCACATGAGGTTAGTTAGAGATAAAGTATGCCCAGGAGGAATGTAAAACAAGATGGTATAGTACAAGGTAAAGTCAATACAAGATGATACAGGCTGAGTGTCCTTTATCCCAAATGCTTAGTTTTGAAGTGTTTTAGATTTCAGAGATTTTCAGATTTTGGAATATCTGCATAAACTTTACTTGATGAGCATTTTGGGTTAGGGATGCTCAACCTTTATCATTCAAGGTAAAAAGTGTTAAATTCAACAACCAAAACCAAAACTATATATATATATATGGGCTTATAGTCATTTGCAGGAGAGACATGATGCGTGTGTACATGTGTGCCTGTATGTATGTTGGAGAGAAGATGGGAAGGAAGGCGATGAGGAATTGGGAATGTTTTAGTTAGCTCTTTCACTGCTATGACTAAAAGATCTGACCAGAACAATTTTAGGAAGAAAAGTTTATTTGGAGGCTCACAGTTTCAGAGGTTTCAATCCACAGACAGCACTGAGGTTCCATTCCTCAGGGCTCAAGTTGAGGCTGAACATAGGGCAGAAGAGTACAGTGGAAGGAAACAGCCCACATGGTGACCAGGCAGCAGAGAGACAGGTCTCCACTCTCCGGATACAAATATATATCCCTAAGCCACAGCCAATGCCTACCTCCTCCAGCCACATCCACCACTTCAGTTACCACTCAATCCCTATCAGGGATTAATTCACTGATTGGGTTAAGACTTTTACAACCCAATCCTTCTCCTCTGAACTTTCTTGCATTGTCTCACATGTGAGCTTTTGGGGGACACTTCCCATCCAAACCATAAAAGGGAGAATTCACAGTTTTATACGGTAGTGAAACAGGCCTCTATTATGGGCTGGACTCTGTCCCCCAGGATTCACAAGCTGAAATGTTCACCCTCAGCACCTAGAAATGTGGCCATATTTAAAGACAGGACCTTCGAGAACTAATGAAGTTAAAATTAGGTTATTAAGGTGGGCCCTCATCCAATATGGCTGCTGTCCTTATCAAAAGAGGAAATTTGGACACGGACAAAAAGAGAGAAGACCAAATGCTGACATTGAAGCAGCCAGCCATTTGTAAGTCATGGCGAGAGGCCTCAGAAGAACTGGGCCCTGACAGCCCCAGCATCTTGGTTTCCCTCTTCTGGTCTCCAGAAATTAAATTTCTATTGTCTGAGCCACATGACCCAATGACTTTTGTTACCACAGCCCTAGAAAACCAATATGGCCTTGAATATGGGAGTTGTGTGCTGATGGGAGGGAGTGGGGGTGGGGCACATTGGGAACAACTGGATTTTTTTATGCAGTGGATAGTAGGGAACCACAGCAGGCTTCTGAGTAGGAGTGACATGAATGGTAGTCGGTCAATTTATTTGATTTATTTAGCAAGCATTGAGGATCTGTTCTATGCCAGGTATTGCAAAACCTGCTCAGGAGCTACAGCTATGTATAAGACACTTCAAGACAGGGAACCCACCATTGGGTGGGGAAAAATGAAAAACAGCTCAGGTTGGGGAGAGAATGCAGATGGGAAGACTAGTTAGATGTCTTTTATTCCACCCTAATTCTGTGCTTTTCAATCTGCTTTTGAAAGAGCCTAATATAACCTTGGCCTTTCTCCCAGTCACCTATAACACAAGGTCCATTTTTCTTCTGCTTTAACTCCACTGGCCATGAACATCTAGTTGAGCTTTATCTTCTGTAGCAGGTATTAGGGGAACTTTTTTCCTTAATTTTTTTGAAGTATAAATATAAAATGGAGTCATCTTTTCCCAACTCCATATTCCACCAGGAGATTTTGAAACAACCCTGCTCCCCTGAGCTTTGCCCAATGTATCCCTGTACCTACCACCCGAGAAAATAGTCTTTCAATATCAAACAGCATCTTCAAAGGAGTAATGACTGGACAAATAAAAAGCTAAAAGAAATATGCAAAACAAGCAAAAATAAGAAGAAATCGGTACGGTAACTATGATGATGTCTTTCCTCAATGTGGTAGGCACAATAATGGCCCCCAAAGATGTCTGTGTACTAATTTCTACAACCTGTAACTGCATCACTTTTGCTGTGGATGTAATTAAGTTCAGGGCCTTGAAACCATGAGATTAGCCTGGTTTATCTGGTGGGCTCAATCTAATTATAAGCGTTCTGAAAAAAAAGAGGAGAACCCTTACCAGCCACATTCAAAATAAAATGTCAGTATGGAAAAATGACCAGAAAGACACCATGCTGCTCACCATGAAGATGAAAGAAAAGGGGCCATGAGCCAAGGAAGGTGGGTGGCCTCTCAAAGCTAGATTTTTTCCCCCTGGAGGCTCCAAAAAGGAACACAGGCCTACCACAACCTTGATTTTAGCCCTTTGAGACCCTCATCAGAATTCTCATCTACAAATTTGAGTTGTTTTAAGTTACTAACATAGTAATTTACTGTAACACTATAGGAAAGGAATGCATTTCATTTTCCATAACTAAACAAACCAGAGTTGTTCATTTGGATTGGGCCTCTGCAGTGCTTCCTTTATATGACACTATTACCCTGTGTGGTAGACTACACAGTCTTGTTTTTATATCCAGATTCCAATTTCCTTTAAGGCAGTCATTGAGGTATTTATGACAGTACCTCTACGTCCAGCACAGTACCTACCACGTACTTGATTTCAATAATTATGAATGAAATAAATGCACAGAAGCCCAATGCTGTGTAGGGCTCCAGAGTGTCTTAATGGGACCTCTAAAGACAGTCATCAGTGCTTCTTTTCAGACACAAAGGGGGTCAAATCTGATGTCACCATTGATGCATATATGTGTCATTATGTTGAATTGAATTACTGTTAACTGTAACCATGACAACAAGAAATCTCACTCACATGTAGAGAATGGCGAGTCTTTCAGATAAGCATCCGTGAAGGCCTGGAAGTCTTTGTACCATACAACTCCAGGTCCCCTTTCATGAAGAGTATTCGACAGAGTCTGTTCTAAATTGCTTTCCCTATGTGATGCATTTAATTGGTCCTTTCAGAAAAGTCATGGAACCCAGGAATAAAGCTTCATTGGTAACACTCCTTGTGAGATTACGTTTATTTCTGCAAATAAATGGCCATTCAAAAATTTTCATTGTTGGGTGGAAAGCATTGACATTGCTATCTAGAAAGTCTGGAGGTGGGCAGTTGGTGTATAAATAGCACAGCATCCTCACCTTGTATCTTTGGTAATTATTTTCCACTGTTGTGAGCAGAAACTCTGGGAGCTGGTGGGCATGGAGTCCAGAGAAAGCCCACTAGCCACGATCTGTGCTTATGTCACACTTTCCACAGGGAAGCCAGTACATAAGGGCAGTTTTTAACCTCTCTGCTGTCATTGATTGACCTAGAAGCCTGGCGTCAGTGCTAGAATCCTGTCCTTGAAATTATTTTCATCCCTCCTGCAAGGAAATGAAGGACTTGACCAAGGTACATGGTCCAACCTCAACCCTGCCCCAACACTTGGGTCTTTGGTTCTTCTTGGAGTTGACCTTGAGAGTTTATTTCTCCTTCTCATCTCCTCATGGCCTGAGCTCTTCTCATTGGAGACTCATGTTTCCTTTTTGCTTCTGCTCAACCATTTCCCTATATTCAACCCTGACTTCTGGTAACAAATCCAACTATGGCTTCAACTATCCCCAACGTGTCCCCTAAAAGTGTCCCTTGTATTAGGTTCAGGCAGTTTCAAAGGATTACAGTTCCCTTCAGTGATTCTTCCCTCACTATAAACTTCACAGTGCCGAGAGACTCCTCGTGTGTGTATTTCCAACCTAGACATACTTTCCTTTTTGCCCTTCTTCTGGTTGCTTCCCAATTCCTTGGGGGAGGATGACCCTGGCATTCAATGGTCCTAAATTTGTCCCCAGTCCTAAGCAGGAGGAACTCTTTCAAAATAGTCATCTAACAGGATTTTGGGCGGCTCTGATGTGCCCCAGGCAGTCACAGATACAGGTTGATCAAGTCCTAAGCAATACACAGGAAGTGGATGGAAGGATAGGAGAACGCGGTAGTTGCCATACAATGTTGTCTTCTTGGCTCATGTATGAGTGTTTCTGTGACTACAGGTCTATGATAGAGGCATATCAGAGTCAAGAAATATTTAACAAGTGACTAATACATTTTATCTGCTGTAGCTTGCTTGACCAGGAGAGAAAATGGATGGGCTAGCAATTGGAACATTTAGAATGAACATCACTGACCCCACAACCAACTGTAGTATCTGGTCATTGGACTGAGATCAGGGCAAGAGTGCTCTGGTAGTGAGGAGCCTCATTCCCCAGGAAAGGGTAAACACCACCAAACACCACCTTGCCATGGAGAGAGAGGCGCTGCAATAACTGGAGAATCCAAGTGAGAAAATGAAAGGCAAGATTCAGGGAATCCTGGCATTAATTGTCCATTAAAAAGGCAACATCTCCAGAGAAATCTGAGAAGCAACAGATGAAGTGGGAAAATGGAC
Organism: Geosciurus inauris; assembly: GCA_004024805.1. Lineage (NCBI taxonomy): Eukaryota > Metazoa > Chordata > Mammalia > Rodentia > Sciuridae > Geosciurus > Geosciurus inauris. The sequence goes on from PVHX01003817.1 coordinate 23,071, forward strand.
TCTATTAACTGTTTTATTAAGATGGGATAAAAGGGTTAAGGGTGTAGCTCAGTGGTGGAGAGCTTGTTTAACATGTACAAGGCCCTGGGTTTAATCCCTAACAATAAACAAAAAAATAGGAATAAAAATGAATGAGATATATGCTGGGTGTGGTGGTGCAGGCCTATAATTCCAGAAGCTCAGGAGGCTGAGACAGAGGATCACACGTTAAAGGCCAGCCTCAGCAACTGAGCAAGGCCCTAAGCAACTTAGCAAGATCCTTGTCTCAAAATAAAAAATTTTTGAAAAGAACTAGAGATGTAGTGTAGTGGTAAAGCACCCCTGGTCCAATCCCCAGTGCCAAAAAGAAAAGAAGAAACAAAAGAAACAATGAATGAGCTATAAAAGGCCCACAAGGAAGAAAACCATAGAAAAGTTGAGCTGAGAACAAGGTGTTAGATGTGAGAATCTAATGGCTTGAGAGGAAGCCAGGACCTTGGAAAGGAGAGAAGCAACAGCAAATATACCTGGGCAGCCATGAGCTTTGGAGTAGGAGATGTTATTGTGCATGAGGATGAAGATCTAAAGAGGGTGCCTACTCTTCAGGAAGATAATCAAGGATGATCATCACTCTATGTTGGTCAAATGTCCACGTGGATCTCTCTCTGAAACTCTCCTTCTCTCTGGTCTTTCCCCTGTGTAGATTTTGCACAATGAAGAAGGTGATTAGACCTTAATAGGTTGATAGTACCTCTACTGACCTTGTAAACAAAGGAGGTCCTTAATTGAAGAGCATTTTCCCACCAAGTGGCACCATCTTAACATCTACCAACTGTTAGCTTATGCAGAAAAAGAAAAAAAAAGAGCAAGTAAGGTTTAGAAGCTGTTTTCTTTGATTACAGTGAAATAGAAAACTTAAAATAGCCTTTCAAGTGACTCCTGTTCAAGTAAAAAATCCAGTCCTAGACCGAAAGTATCAGGATGGTCTTTTGTCAAAGGGAAATCCATGGTGGGGAGCCAGAAGTTCTCACCAAAGTCATGGGATAAACCAGGTACATCATAACAGGAAGGCTTAGATGTATCAAAGGATTATAGAATTTACATGAATTTTAAAGATAAAACACAAAGCTGCAAAGAAACATACATTTTTCATTACCTGAACTGGACACCCCCAGAATCTCAGGCCCCAAAGGAAGTTCTCCAGTGTAAAGTAAGAAATGCTCTGCCCTGTGGAAATACAAAGAAGTCATTCCTAATCAGCATCCTGTATCTTCATTTTCTTCATTTTTGATGGGAAAAATCAAATATCATGTGTCATCACAGACACTGAAAGTACAAGATCTAAATAAATACAGAAGCAACAGAAATCTAAAATATGTAGAGACTATAACTACACACTCTTTTACCCTAGAAACTATAGCAGCAACCACATTTAATGGAAAAAGATGGACCCATCAGTGTAGTCCAATGGTCCAACCAAGTCAGGGCTGCGGTTTCTACATAGAATAATAGCAAGATCAAGCATCAGAGCTGTATGCAAAAATCTTCCCAGGTGCTTTAGACCTTCTGTCCTCCTTGGATTCGTCAAGATCCAAGCCCAGTTGCCCGGGCTTGCTTTGCCTTCCTGTAGAAGATCTCCTGTAGGTGCCTCCTGAAGCACTGCGGCATCGCACACTCTGTTTGCATCTCTGTGCGTATCCTGTGCCTCCAATATCCCACAAGATTCTATTAAAACTCCCACAGTTTAGAGAAACCTCCTCCCTAGTCTTGTGCTTTTATTTATTTTTTTTAATTTATTTTTTATCTTCAATCCACTGGGCTGTTTGTCAGTTTTCAGCTCTTTCTTGGATTTCTGCACACTGTGCACTCTCCCTGAGACCTCCTCCGTCTGCTGCAACCCTGTGGCCTTCCCTGCCTAGCAGAATCTGCAGCTTATCTTCCTGTTTAACTCCACTCCCCAAAGCCTTTGCTTGTGCTCCCTGTCCTGTAGTTCCATCATGCTTTGTAGCTCTATGCAGTTGTCATATTGTACTTTGGACTTTGTCATTCATTTGCTCCTCTACTCTAAGGTAGAAACTCGAGAGTCAGCCTGTGTCTAGCTTATCTTGGTATTTTCCATGCTACTTAGGTATATATGCCTGTTACACATTAGACTCAATATGTTGGCTTTGGGCAAGTTACTACATCTCTCTAAGCCTTGGTACCCTTATCTGTAAAATGGGGCCAATAATTAATTATGTGTTCTTCATAGGGATTATTATCAGAATTACATGAATTTATGCAAGTAAAGTGCTTAGTGCACAGCTTGATACAGAATGAGTGTTAGTTGCTACTAGAGTTAGTATTATATTAAATTGCTATCTTATTTATTTAAAAACTACAATGGTCTCTTCTGCTTGGGGCATATCCCAACTTTCTTCTTTATTGAAGAAAACAATGCTGACTGTATTTCGGTCTTCTTTGCCCTCCCTATGTATCTAAATCATCTGGGGACCATTTAAAAATATTAATGCCTGAGCCTTATTCTCTAGAAATCCTCCTTTGACAAGTGGGTCCCCTCATAAATAATTTTTATTCTCCAAGCATTTCTTATAGAGAGCCAGGGTGGAGAACCCCTGTAAATCATTAACGAGTTTACCATTTCTACCACATATCCTTTTGGCCTTTAATTCCTAAAAGGTTATAATTTGGGGGAATCAAATTTCCAGAATATCCGTGGTTAATGTCCCTGTTCCCTAAATCCACCCCCATCATTCCTTCCAAGCTTCCACCATGACACAGCATTTTAAATACCTTTTGGTTTCCCCTTTCGGTCCCATAATAGTATTTGCTCAGGATAACTTATCACATAAAATGCTAAGTAATAAAAACACAAGGTAGTGGTGAGGAAAAGAGGTTGATGAACATGTAAAATCCTTTCAACTCCCCATTTCTCATTTCTCCTCTCTCGCCCATGATGGGAGAGGGGCTGATCCCATCTGCCATGAGAGGGCAGGGCCTCAGAGAGGACACCCGCTGGAGTGGTCCTCCTGCCCTGCTCCCGCCTTGTGAGCAGAGGCATGGATAATTGGGCTATTATAATAATAAGCACAGAGTGACTACTGAGAGAGAGATGCAGATTCCCATTTCTTGCCCTCAAGCCTTTTAAAACCCTTTGTTCATAACTGTATGTGTTCAGCTTGTAGTTCTTACTGGGCATTGAATTTCAGCTGGAATTAGGCCAAAGGAAGGACTGGAGGATTGATCCCGTGGCGGCTAACCTGAGGTGCTGAGTCAGGGTAGCTCTGCTGACTCAGTCTCTCTCTGAACCATAGGACTTATATAACTTCAGTAGAGTTGAGCCCAGGGGTTCTACTGCCAAGATGGAGAAAGAGAAAAGAAAAAAAAAAAGTTGATTACATTTGAGACATGGGGGATAATGCCAAAAAGGAGAGGAAATGTGATCTCTAAGGGAAGGCGGGGAGGGGAGAGACAGTTTTTTTGTTTGTTTGTTTTTGGAGATATGAATATTGGACAAATGGACGCCTCATTATTAGAAGACTGTGAAACAGTGTGCTTTCAAGAATTCACCCTTTTCTCTCTTCCCTTCAGACTCCCTGTCCCCTTGTTCCCTTAGAGTTTTCTAGTTCCAGGATGATCTCTGATAGTTGCTGTTGCTTTTCTTTTTGTTACTGGAGATTGAACCCAGGGGTGTTTTACCACTGAGATACATTCCCAGCCCTTTTAATTTTTAATTTTGAGACAGAGACTTGCTAAGTTGCCCAGGCTGGCTTCCAACTTGCAACCCTCCCCAATTAGCTTCCCAAATCACTGAGATTACAGGTGTGTGCCACTGCACCTGGCTTGCTTTGCTATCACGCCAGGGAATGTGACTTAGAAATCCACACAAAAGGCCCACAAAATGTCAAGATGATTCTGAGACTGGCTCCATTCACTCCGGAGTTTGAGCTCTGGGTTAAGTAGAGGACAGTCTCCCCCCAACCTCCATCCTACACACTCAAAGCCAAGATGGGATCTATAGCTGTTCCCACAAGCCCCCACATGCCCTGAACTTATTCCAGACATGGTTACACTTGAAAATTTAATGGAATGAGACCTTGGATATTATTTTTACAGATCTGGAAACTAATGTCTAGAGAGGCTAAGCAAGTTATTCTGATTATTTCCCATGCCTGAGACAGAGCTAGACCAGCACCTGTGCCTTCCAATAGCCTTAAATTTGCTGGCTTCCATCTCTGAGCTGGAGGACACCCGGCCAGCATCATGTGACCCAAGGCTGGAGGATACAGTTCCTTGGCTAAACACCCTCTGGCACTCCAATTTTAGAGGGATGCTTTTGAAAATCTCCTTTGGGCAACAATTACACAAATAAGACAGAAGAGCAAGAGGAGAGCAAGAGAGTCATTCAAGGGAGGACATTCTTAATGTGTGAAGTCACATGATGTCAGAGCAAACTACCTGCACAACGGTGACTGCCACAAATAAGGCTCTCCAGAAGCTTCTAGGTGCTGCAGAGAAAACGTGAAAAATCCATCTACCAAAATAGTTCTGCAACTTCACTTTGTTCTTCAAACTCAAATATTTGTTTTGTATCAGGAAATGGCTCAGGGCACTGGCACCATCTCACTAAGTGCAGGATTACGGTGCCACGTGGCCAGGTAAGTGCCTGGCATGATTCAGGATTTCTCTCTTAGCCACCCCTCTAATCAACACCCTTCTTATCAACAGCAGCACCTGAGTCAGAACTAGTCTGGAGTCTTGCCTGAGGTAAAGACTCAACCTTCCAATTGACACCCTTTGTCTCTAGAGCCAAGCCTCACTCAGCGCCCCCTGATGGGGACCCTGTTTTGCTCCTCTGCATTTACCAGCCTGGAATGGCTCCCCAACAGGACCCCCTTTCCTATTTTCCAAGAGGTGCCACTTTCTTAAAATGCTCAGTGCCCCATGATGCCCTGATTTCCCTGTCCCTCTCCCTCTTCTTGTCAAAGGGAGAAGGAAAACAAAATTGGGAGTGGTTGGGGTTGAATGAGGACATCCTTCCCTCGCATCCTGGGCGCCACTGGGACAGGTGGAATTCCTGACTGCAGGTGGGTAATGCTCCCGTGAGCCCCACGCCATCCCCTCTGAGCACATCAGAGCCTGAAGCCACAGGCTGCTGTACAGACAGCTGGGAGGGTGGAGAAGGTTTTCCAGCCATGTCATGAAGTGGAATGCAAACAGAGAGGCCAGTCGCACAGGTCCCCAGCTATCAGTGCCTGACTCCTTCCGGCTTCTGGGTTGCCAGTTCTATCAGGCAGGGAGTGGCCCAGAAAGTGTGGGTTGTGCTTCTAGAGAGAAAGCACAAGCTTTGGAGGGTGGGGGGTGGGGCGATTTCTACAGACTACAAAGCCCCAGCACCAGAAGTGAGGAAATCAGCTTGAAGATCTAGAAGCTCCTGCTGCATATAGCCACTTCTACAATTCCTGTCAAGGGGGCAGGTGAGGGAGCCTTCCACTCTTCCACTGAAATTAGCACTTAAACTCCCATAGCCTCCTGATAAAAAACAAACAACAACAACAAAAAAAAAAAACCCAATGACTCTCCAACCTACCTAAACCACAAGTCACTGGTTTTCAATCTTTTCCTGACATTGATAAGAGAAACGAATTTTATAGGAGCTAGAAAAACAGGCTACCATATAATTTTGCCCAGAACTTACCCTTGTTCCACTTTAAAAAAATCTATGTATGCCACTGAAGCTGGTAGATTTTGCCTTCTCCTCTCTGGATTGACACCTTCATTAGCTATGCAATGAGGTATTCTTGGAACTAAACCTGCAAGTGGTCTGTTAACCTGCTTTCCAGTGGGGGTGTCCTAATATTGACCAAACACTAATGACTTTATGAAGTCATCTCATCTATGAGCTGCCAAAGATCCAGAACCCAAGTCCAACACCCTTGATGTACAGATAAGGAAGCCAGAGCTCAGGGATTTAGCCCTGATGTCACAACCCTTTCTCTGGTTCTCTTGGTGACTAACAACACTGCACCTCCCTATTCTGGTCTGGCTCAGGCTGTGGCTTCTAGTGCAGAAAATGCTAAAACCTTCCTCTGAAGCTCTCTGTGTAATGGAAACCCCACTTGACTAATTAGGACCCACCTCTCTGGAGCTGCTGAATCTCTGGCATTAATTAAACATCGAAAAGCATTTTCTCCCTCTAACGAAGGAGAATAATGTAGATGAATCACACACAGAAGACTGTGGCATGATATTTAATAAAGGTTACCTTCTCTCACACTTGAAGAATGCAGATCTGGGAGAGTGGGTTTCAATCTAGACCTAATTCTTTTCCTAGGACTCTGACCTTGGAGAAAGGACCTGGTTTTGTTTTTTTGTTTCAGTTCCATGTACTGGAGTAGAGATGTGGATCTGTTTTAGGAAACATGGATCACATTGGCGGATGTCTCTGGCGGAAGAGGAAAGAGGAAAAGCAACACACACACAAATATGCAGATGCACACACATGCACACACCACACACACACAAACATATATGCCACACACATGCATACACACAGACACACATGTACAGACATATATATGCAAATCACACACCACACGTGCATGCACACATGCCCATGTGTCCGGGGTTGCCATAGACCCCAGTATTTGTTCTCAGTGGCTGGCTCAGCAGAAAATCTGGCTGAGTTGAAAGACTGTTTTGAAGGTGGGCGTTGTGAAGAGCAAACACATTTCTCAGGTTCAGGAAAACACCAGCAAAAGGAAGCCAAGGGAGGGAAAGAAAGGATTTTTCCTACCCCCTAAGAATGACTTCTACAGCGAGAGCAGAAACCACCTACTAATCTTGGTGGTGTTGTAGTATCTCAGTGCTTCTCAACTCACAGAACCTCAAATGACCCAATGCCAGATGGGGAGGTGCACCCTCAGCTGGCAGCTATGATGTAGCTTTTTATTGACAGCATATGTCCTGAAGACACCCTATCTGGCCACCATCCAGGAGATGGCAAAAATCTGCAATCTGAAAGCCACTATAATTTCAGAGCATTTAGAAAAGCCATCTCTTAGAATAACGGTGCCTCCTCCCAGTGATATTCAAGCAGTAGATGACAACTTTGGATGATGGGAGTAATTCAGGAATAATCAGGGATCCTCAAATCTGAAAGCAGGAAGAAGTAAAAGAAATACTTTCCACAAAGTTTGCATTATTTTCTCAAATTTTAGAGCCACTGAATTCCAAAAGGTGTAACCAAGGTATTTTTGCTATGGAAAATGGCTTTTTAAATGGATGCTATGTTGACCCATTCAAATAGAACCATACAGTATGAAGCCATAAATATAGTCATTGCCAAATCGGGTTTAGAAGTTCCAGCTCTGCACAGATCTGGAATGGCTTTATCCCTTTGTGTTAGTCGGCTTTCTATAAGTAAGAAAATACCTGAGATAACCAACTTATATGGAGGAGAGGTATATTTTGGCTTATGGTTTTGGAGGTTTCTGTCTATGACAGATGGACACTGTTGCTTTGGGCCTGCGGTGGCACAGTACCTCCTGGTGGGAGCACGTGGCAGGACGAGCCATCTACTTCCATGTCAGGAAAAGAGAAAGAGAACGAGGAAAAAAAGACCAGAAGCCCACAGTCTCCTTCAAGGGAACTCCCCAATGGCCTAACTACTTCCAATGAGGCCTCACCTCTTCAAGTTTCCCCACCTCCCAATAGCTCCATGCTGGAGCACATGGGCCTTTGGGAGATATTTAAGATGCAAACTGGAGCACCCTTTTACTGCTCCAGACAGTGGGATCTCCTCCCTGGGGGTCGTATAGATGACAATGATCTTGTCCCTCAGATTCCGTTAAGTTGGGCTACTCTTGAGAAACAAATGATCTCATTTAGTATAATCCCTATGAAATGACACCATTTGGATATTAAATTCATTTTCTGCTAACCAAATGTCCTCCAAATGCTTTAAAATCATTAGTCGGTTGATGAATGAGTATGTAGGGAAGGAAGTCGTGCCTAATATTTCTGAATTTTTTATGGACTTGTCTCTGAAGAAATAAGAGTTACCATCTACATTTTTGTGAGCTGGAGTTGCATTGAGAATTTGCTCACAATGAAAAATGCTAAGCTTTACTCTGAGCTCCAGTTTCCCAGGTGTTGTAGACACAGCCAGGGGGCCCAATAAAGGTCCAGTAGAAGGCTGACCCCCAAAGTGCATGTTGGGGGGCATGGCAAAGAAATGGGAACGAATTTTCTAGGAAAATTGGATTTTATGCTCATATTTCTTCATGTACTCAGTTCAGTCCATTAAAAAGGAGCTCTGTAAATGAATTTTCTTCCTAAAGACACTGATTAGAAATAACCACTTTTAAATTTTCAAAGAATTTTTTTTTAACCTGAAATAACTGGAAACCTTATTAAGTTAGGAAATCTGGTTTTGACTAGGATAAAAAGATTGGGAAGCCTTAGAACAAACACGGCTCCATTTGAACCTGCCGAAGACTGATTTCAGCTCCTCACACATTCCTCAGCTAGAAACACTCAGGCCCAGCTGGCTAGCGGGCAGTGGGGACCAGGGACAGGGTGTCTGGATGGAGATGAGAGACCTCTGGCACTCTTGCTTTCAGCCTGGCTTCCCTAGAAAGCAGAGATGGAGGCCAAAGCCTAGCAGAACTACTCTATTAGAGGGTAGGGTACCAGTCCAAGGAGAGAGGAGCGAAGGAAGACTGCCTAACCCAGCTGGCCACCTCTCCTTGTTCAAGCTCAACTCTCTATTTAATCTCGCAAGACAGCATTTCTATACAGAGAAGATGGAAAGAGTTTATCCATCTGCTCCATCTTCCAGTGGTCAAAGATTTCCCCCACAGGAAGGAACTCCCCCTCACTTCTGGGGGCACACTTGTAGACCCTCTCTGGTCCTTTGATATCTCATGGGCAGAGCTCCAACCGAGAGGCCTCTGCTAGAGATGAGGGACTAGCATTTGCTCATGCGTGGCTAGGAGGGAAGGCATTCTCAAGCTTTTGAGAAGCTGGTCACAGTGCATGCCTTGCTGGTCAGACAGCAGTGGCTGAAATGGGTGGAAAAAAAAAAAAAAAAAAAAAAGCTGATGACCTTAAAGATACAAGACAGAGTGGAATCTGATCCAAAATTTTACCTAGATTTCCCTTGCAAACATGGACTTCCTCTGGATGGTAACATGGGGGATTTTGTATCTGTAGCATAATGCATGCTATTTCCCTAATATCCATTTCCCTCATCTTAGTAACTTGGCTGCACAGAATAAAGACCACAGATTGATGTGACCATGTTACTTTCTTTTACCAGTGGGGTGTAAGTGGAAGTAGTGTGTGCAACTTGTACTGTCCTTTAATAGAAGGGGCATGTTCTTGTTTGTCCCTTTCTTCTGAGACTGGAACGTAGATGTAATGTCTGGCACTCCAATAGCCATTTTGGACCATGAAATAACCTTGTTAATGGGAGCTGCATGTGGCAATGCAAAATTCACAAGGAACCTGTGCTGCTGTCATCATAGAGGCATCCCTGAACTGCTTGCTCATGGGCTTTTGATAGTAGAGAAAGCTATTTGTCTTTTGATATTGTTAGTTTGGGTTTTCTATTCCTATGGCTGAACTGAATTCTAAATGATGTAACGTCCAAAGCAGGGAGAGTATAAATGGAGAAGAAACAGTTTTTTAAATGGCTCTTTCTTCCTGTGTCTTCCTACTTCTGCCTTCTCATGGTGCGTTTGACTCGTCTGTCTTATGATAAAGTTAATAATTGCTACTGATCACATCTCTGCTCTGAACCTTTACATCTGGCACCTCATGGAATACTTACAATGCTTCTGTGAAGGGGCCACTATGATGGCCATCGTGGCCATCTTCCATAGCTCGTCATCTGTCCCCAGCCTTGCTCCTCCCCAATTCATTCTCTGCACAGTGACCTGATGGATCCCCGTACACATCTTCTCCTAGCCTCCTCTCCTTAGAGTCTTCCCCTGGTGTTTTAGTTGAATGACACCAGCACCCAGTGATGTTTTTAAAACAGTATTGATTTCCACAGGGTATGGTGACACACGCCTGTAATCCCACCAGCCCGAGAGGCTGAGGCAGGAGGATCTCGAGTTCAAAGCCAGCCTCAGCAATGGCGAGGCACTAAGCAACTCAGTGAGACCCTGTCTCTACATAAAACACAAAATAGGGCTGGGGATGTGGCTCAGTGGTCGAGTGCCCCTGAGTTCAGTCCCTGGTACCCAAAACAAAACAAAATAAAACTAATGTCTGCCTCTGTTGAGGTGACTGGCAGTGTTCACTTGGGAGCCTCTCACATGGTTGGAGTCACGTTGGCTGGGGCTGCACGGTCTCTCCCAAGGTGGCCCCATCACATGCCTGGGAAGCTCATACTAACTGGAGGTGCCACAGTTCCTTTCCACATTTTCTTGTCCCCAGGGACACTGAGTGCAGGGCATGGAGGCCAGCTCCCCCAGAGGGAGCAACCCAAGGTGCCAAGGTGGATGTGGAGTTGCCTTTTATGCCTTTATGCCCGCCCCCACTTTCACTGTTTTCTAGCAGCAAAAGCAGCTGCAGATACGGCCCCCAGATTTAAGGGGAGAAGACATGGAAACCACCTCTCTGTGAAGTAGCATTACATGTTGCTTGTAGGATGGGGTACACTATGTTGTAGATATTGGGGCTTGGGGAACACAGTCTATATCCTTAGCTACCACACTATCCAAATCCTCACGGAACATTCCACACCCAAAGCCCTTTCTGGTGAGCACTGCCTTCTGCCACTGATGCCTTCTCTAGGACATGGGAACAGTTATCACATTCACTTCATCTTCTCCAAGGGAGCATTAATGATCTGTGATAACAGAGTGAAAAGAAAGCAATGGCTTCGAGTGTCTAACATGTGGTGTGGTTTGCTCTTTCTGAAGAGAGAGATCCTGCCTGTGCCCAAGGAATTCTCAAGGACCCCTCTCTAGGCCCCTCTCGCCCAGGTCTGCTCCATGAAGTAGAGCATTTGATTGGCTACTCATTGTCATAAAAATGTGATGTTTCCCAGCACTTCTGGCTTCCCACCCTCATTGCTCCATCCAGCCGAGGTGTGGATTTGGATGGAACCCTCTCCCCCAAGGTACTAGGGGGATGCAAATGCTGGCCGCAGCACAGATAGCAGCACTTCTGTGTGTCTATCACAAATGGTGTGTGGGTTTTAAAGCCCAGTTACAAACATGCCTGGGCACAGGGACATCCGTGTGAGCAAAGAACTTCTCTGCCAGGCAAGGAAGGAGGACCAGTGCTGGGGAGCCACAGTGCTGTAGGTGCAGCAAGAGTCAGACTAACTGAGAACCTTCTAGCAGCAGCTCATGGTTGCATCCTGCCCCTGACTCGTTAGGAGACCCTGGCTACACCCCACCTCCCTGGACTCAGTCTCGGTGGCTCAAAGTCTGGAATCCCAAGGCCTGGTACATTCCTTCCTCCTCAAGGGTATTGTACTGGTAGTGTTTGCAGAGTGCATTACATTCCTCTGATCAAAGGTGTATCCAGAGTACAGAGTATTATTGTCCCTACATTACACAATGTGGCTAAATATAGTAGTGCAGCAGCATGTTTCCTCAGTGTTTGCCTGGGAGGAACAAGAGGCCAGTGGCCACAGAGAATGCAGCAGGAAAGAGCTGGTGTACAGCAGCCTGCCTGAGAACAGGGGTAAGCAAACAGAGATAGGGATACTCTCCTGGTGGGCCAGCCCCAGACAGCAGGTGACAGTGAGGCAGAGTCATGCAGCGAGGCTGGGGTCCTGCTGTGTAGTGAACATGCCCACAATAGCAACCACCCCTGCTGAAATGAAGCCAGGAGACCACAGATGGCAGAGCACATGGCATCTGCCCAGCCCAGTGGCAGAGGAAGACACTGTAGCCCTGTTGTTCAGAGGGGCCATTCAAGTAAGAAGGCAGGAAGGAGTCTCCTTTCAGGCTTTTCACACAACCCTAGAGTGGACAGTGGCATTCTGACACTAATGGTGTCAGATCTGTTCTTCATCATGCCCCAGACAGGGCAGGTATGAACACTGCCATCCTCCCCAGCCTGCACCCTGCTGCTCCCCAAACCACTTTCTCCAAGTGTCATGTCTTGCCAGTTAATGTGAGTGTGTGTGACCCATACCCTGAGCTCTGCTGTCCCTCTCTGACTGGCAGCTGTCTATGTAGATATTTGTAGGTGTCAGCTTTAAATGTTCAGAATAAAAGTAGCCTTTCCATTCTGGAATGCCTCATTATTGTGTGAATAAATGAGTCTCACTGAAGTTTTTCCACAATTGACTAATAAGCTCTAATTTGAGGTTTGGGGCTGGACCTTTGTGTAGCAGGAGCAGATTCAGAGCACGTGCCTTCTTGGAGCTGCCTGTTTGGGAAGTGGATCACATTTCCAGCTTTCTGGAATAGAGAAGCCCCAGGTAGGGACACTGAGGAAAGAGCCTCCCACTAAAGGGCAATATATGGCAGGGTGCACCCTGGCAGGTGCAGGGCAGCCTCCAAACAGGGCCGAGAGCTCTTGCTAAGTCAAGGTTAAAGTGTGGAGAGGAGGTCTTGGACACTTCTTGCAACAGCTTTCTGGCCCCCTGACATGTTCTGGCCAGAAAGTCTGAAGCTATGATTTACAATCAATCTGCCCGGAGTGCTGACTTGGTCTTCTCCCATCCTGCACTTGTGATGCCACCAGCTGTTATTCTGGGCCATGAAGCAAACCCTTCAGGGTTTGGTCACTTCTTTTAGGCCAGCTTGAGTGGATTGGCATTAACAGAACTCTCAAAACAAGAAGGGAGAGGAAGAGCTCAGATTTGCAGCAGAGGCAGGATTATCTTGGTGGTCGTCATTCTGGTCCTCACCCCATATCTTGTTTTAACTCCTCGTTCCATGCATGACCTGTCAGACAGAAGAATCCAGCAGTGAGCAGAAGCAGTAGCAGGGGTTAATTTAGGGAACTGGAATCTCCATGCCTAGGGCAGAGAGGCTCCAGAGAAACTTCTTCAGGTCCTACTCCCCTTCCTAGGACATCAGGTCACAAGGACAAAGATGCCTCTGTTTGCTTCATGCTCTTATCCCCAGGGTCTAGAGCAGCACAGCGGCACTTGTTAGATACTTGTTGAAAGAACAAGTGTGGCTCACATTGTTCTAGAAATTTCTCTCATGGGTCTTCAAGGCCCTGACTCGTCTCTCCCAGAGTTTGCTCTGCTCGCTGTGATTCTCTCCTCTCCTCCACATTTCTGCCTACCCTTCTTTCCCATTTCAAATGAATTTTTGATCTCCTTCCATCCCTTTCCCAATATGCACAAGGTAACTACGTTAACAAGATAACTATGCTAACTCCCACTCAAACTAGGCCCCAATATAACGCACACACAGTTTCTCTTCTCCTTCCTCTGCTCCGCCTGTTTCATTTAAAATTTTCATTAGGGAAATTTCCAAACAGATGAGAAACTAGAAGGACTAGGAAAAGGACCCCCATGTGCTCATCACCCAGTTTCAGCCCATAGTATTTCATCTCTCCTCTGAATTTCCTTTCCCTGGAGTATTTTATTCCTCTCCCCTTTGGAGTGAATTGAAAGCCTCCCTCACCCCCCGCCCCAGCAGCAGCAGCTTGTCATCCTCTTAAGGACAGAGGTCCCCTCTAGCTGGATTATGCTTTGCTTCATGTCCTACCATTCTCCTGTGTTGAGAACTGTTGGAATTGGGTGATTTTTTTTCATTAAATACTGTTATTTGTGATTCAATTTGGCTCACTTAAGATAAGCTCTAGAGTCTTTACTTTTTCTCTTCTCTCCTTTTCCCTGTTGGGTTGGAAAACAGAGCTGCCCAAGCTGCCCCCTCCATGCCTACCTCTACCTCCACCCACACCCTACAGTGTCACTTATTTTTTTTTTTTTTTGTCTCTAACCAGATACTGAGGCATATCCCCACATGCCTCTTTATCATCTGACCATGTGTCACTAGCCAACGAGACTGAACATTGACAGCGATAATGAAATAGCTTAGGTCCGGGAGACTTCTCTACAAGATCATCCCATACAAAGACAGACATGCCAACCTGGCTCCATAAAGGAAGTTCTGTCTCCTTCCCACCTGGAGGAACAGAAGTACATAAAAGGGACATTATCTAGAGATGGAGAACATTCCTGCGAGCCTCTAGTATGTCTGCCTACTGTATACAGTGGTATACAGTGGTCCTCCCTTATCTACAGGGGTTAGTTATATTCCCAGAGCCCAAAGGATGCCTGGAACTACAGATAGTACTGAACCACATATATACATAGCTTTGAAAGAGTTAATTTATAAAGTTAGACACAATAGGAGAGAACAATAATAGCTAATAATAAATAGAACAATGATAACAATACACTGTAAGAAAAGTTATGTGAATATGGTCTCTCTCAAAATATCATACTGCACTGTACTGATTTCAGTTGGTGACAGGTAACCGAAGTTTTGGAAAACAAAACTCAATAAGGGGACACTACAGTATATATGAAGTGGACAATCATTTTTTGTGTCAAAAATTTCAAATTGAAAACACATGTAGGTATTTCTTATTTCCAATATTGTACAAAAGGTCAGTCCTGGGATGCTGTGTTTTGGCTGTTCACCCCCCATACACACTGCCTCCCGACCCCTTAAGCAAGGATCACCGATCCATCTCCTGGGCATGCTGACTCATGGTGCCATGTTGTATTCCATATATACCCTCCCCTCCAGCTGACCCAACACAGAGGCAGATCAGTGGGGCCCCGGGAGTGTGATCCTCTACCTTCTCAAGTGAGGACCACTTCAACCAGTGAGCTTTCCACCCAGATGGAGCCCAATGTTCTGTAAGTTTGTCTCAGCACAATAAGCACAGCTGCCAGTTGGATTCCAGCACTTGTTTTCTCTTTTCTTCTTGGCACTAGACACCAGGGCTTTAATTGCTCAGATTGCTCAGCCAAGCTCAGCCAGGGAGTAGTTTCTATCCTCATCCTGACTGTGCCGAGGCTTCCCTTCCTCTCCCCAAACCCTCAAATGTGAATAATAATAGTTGTCAGGCAAAGGTGTTGAGTGGGCAGAGCTGACCCTGGGCTCTCTTGGTCCTCTCTTTAATTGTTCCCACTTCCTCTTAGTTTTTTTCCCTCAGGGTCACCCTCCCACCTACAGCTCAGGAGCTGCTAGGGAGACACCCCAGTCAGGCCCAGGCCTCAGCTGGCTCCCTTGGCCTCCCTGATGCACTTCTTCATCTGGACTTCATGTTTAGTGCCCCAGGTCCTCTGGACAAAGCTCAGAGAGTTGTCTGGAAGCAATGGTTGCTATGTAGGTAAGCTGCCATGCTTATTTACCAATACTGCTCAGATATCCTACTATTAGAGTTTGGATCTGGAATGTCCCCCAGGGTGTCTGTTTTGAAAGCTTGGTCCCAAATGTTCAGAGGTGAGGCTTTGGGGAAGTGACTAGATCAAGACAGCTCTAATTTCATCTATGGCTTAATCCACTGTTAGGTTCCTAATTAAATGGACTATTGGCAGGTGGTGGAAGCTGGAGGAGATGGGCCCCATGGGAGGAAGTGAGTTGCTGGGAGTATGTCCTGGAAGGGTATAAATTGTCCCTGCCCCTTACTCTCTCCTTCCTTCTCTCTCTCTCTCTTTCTGCTTCTTGGCCACCGTGAGGTGAGCAGCTTTGCTCCACCATACCTTCTCTACCATGATGCTCTGCCTCACCACAGGCCCAGAGCAAAGAAGCCAGCTGAACCATGGACTGAAATCTCTGAAACTGAGAGCCAAAATAAATGTTTCTTCCTTTTAAGTTGATTATCTCTGGTGTTTTGGAATGGAAAGCTGACTAACACATCATCTGTAGGGGTCTAAGGATCAACTAAAATTTTAAGGGAGTAGTAAAGAAGGAGAAAGCTATATAACTATGAGTTGGCTATGGCCAAAAATATTAAAAACACTAACATGGAGGCTGGGAGTGTAACTCAGAGGTAGAACATGTGCTTAGCATGAATGAAGGGCTCAATTCTCTTTCTTCAGCCCTCCACAAAAAAGGAAAGAGATAAAAGAAAGAAGGGAAAAAAGAAAAAGAAAAATACATTTACAAATTCTTTGTAATGGAGAAAGTATTATGTATATTAAAAAAAAAAAAACCCATCTGTGCCCCCATAAATCTTAGTGTACGTTTTGTCACAGAAGAATTCTCTAAAAACTAAATTGCCAATGAAAATGATGATAAATAAGCATGTGATACAGGACACCGTACTGTGGGAGTTTTGAAGGATATTGAGCAAATCATTCATTTGTGAAGACTGAGGGACAGAGGTGGTGACTTTTGGAGAATCAGACCGTCACAAGAAGAGACAAACCACACACAGTTGTTGCCTCTGCTCTCCTATGATGCTCTTGTTTAATGCCTGTTTGTATTTCCTCCACTTTTCTCTAGTCAGGATTCAAAAAGAAGAGAAAAGGCAACAATGTTTTCTGAGTTTCTCAGCCACTGAATTCTATGTGGTAGAAAACTCTCGATTCCATGTGAAAATTCACATGTAAATGAATTCCTTTAACTTAACTGCTATTTACACATTCAAAGGAACTTCCTATTTCCCCTCATTGTTAGCTCTCCATTTCTCCTGAGTTTGCTCAGCAGCTCCTGAGAAAACCTCTGAGCAACTCCTCCCTACAATAAGCTATTTGGAATCAGTGCGAGACCCTTAATTTCATTAACACCATTACAGTTTCCCAACAAGGGTAAATGAGATAAACTAAATTTACACCAGGAAGGAAGGAAATTAATTTTACACAATTGAATAAAGGGAAAGGCCATACAAAAGTAGCAATTTAACTGGGATTATAGAAAATCCTGAATCAAGAGACTAAGAGGCATGCCCTTGTTAGGTTTCAAATCCTGACAGCAACAATTTAGCAGAGGCCCAAAAGCTGAGATAGTTCCTAAGAAGTGAAAATTGGGGCTAGGGTTGTAGCTCAGTGCAAGAGCACTTGCCTAGCATGTGTGAGGCACTGGGTTTGATCCTCAGCACCACATAAAAATAAATAAATAAAATAAAAGTATTGTGTTCATCTACAACTAAAAAAAAATAAAAAGAGAGAAGTGAAAATTGATGGGAATCTGAGGAATTATATCATAATCAGAAAGTAGGCTTGAATTGAGTATATTCACACTTAAGTCATCTGCAGAGCTTGTCTTTCAATTACTTGGAAGATTTTCAGTTAATATATTGTTTTAATCATGATCAGAAGATACCCAGCACTTTATTTTCTAGGACAGGATTTTTTTTTTTTTTTTTTTTTTGGTACCAGGGATTGAACCCAGGTGCTTTACCACTGAGCCACATCCCAGCCTTTTTTATATTTTATTTTTAGACAGAGTCTTACTTAGTTGCTTAGGATATTGCTAAGTTGCTGAGGCTGGCCTCAAACTTGCTATCCTCCTGCCTCAGCTTCCTAAGCCACTGGGATTACAGGCATGCGCCACCACATCTGACTAGGACAGGAAACCTTAGGGGTGGAAGAGAAGCGATTCAGGAGTTATGGGAGGTTTATGGTAAAATATAAATGAAAATTATTAAAACAAAATGAATTCTGCCCAGCAATGATTAGGGCAAACACAAACTGGCATGCTAGGTCCAATGAGTGCCAACTCATGTGAAGACCAAAGACTAGCAGGTAAAAACCTGGGGGAAGAATGTAGAATTCATAATCTACCCCTAACTGCATTGTTATTGGGGGGGATGCCAGAATATTCCAGAATGTTCTAGAATGTTCTGAATATCCTAGACATACCAGAATATTCTAGATTCTAGAGATCATTAAAAGGAAAATCATATGCAAAAAGAAGCAGTCATTCTGTTATGCTGCCCTCTCATAGGAAGCCAAACTATTTTGGCTATCACTTTTCATAAGATACTGAGACACTTGAAAAAATCAGGAGAAGAGTGACATGAATGAACAGAAAAGACGTGTGATGGAAAAGAGGTCCTATGGGGAAAGCGTTAAGAATCAGAGCAGTTGAACCTAAAAAGGAAAACTCTAGTGAAATATTATTGTTTTCAAATGTCTGACAGGTTTTTGTCAAGAGAATACTGATGATGTGTTCTCTGAGCCCATGGAGGTCACGGCAAAAAACAAAAATAAAGATGAAAACCAGATCAGTAAATAAATCCTCCAATGGTTTTCCATTGATGCCAGCTCACTTCTCTTTCTACAAATTAAGGCAAAGCTCCTCACAGTGCAGGCAGGGTCTCTTCCCATGTCACTCTGCAGGCAGATGCAAACCCATAGCCAGGTGCTGCCTTCCTGCCTCTGCTCAAGCCTGGCTTTCTCCCTGGACTGCATCTCCTGCCTCCATCAGCTCGGTCAGCTCCATTGGGTCTCTTCTTGGCTGCATCCACTCATGTGTCCCACTCTGGCCACATCAGAAGCTCTCCGTTCAGTGAACCAGAGCTTGAACCCTAATAAATGCTATTAAAGCAACAATTTAAAGAGAAAATATGTAATGTCAAGAACAAAGAACGAGGAAACAGACGTCTGATCAGGAACCGTGGAGTAAGAGGCTGTGTCGTGCTCTCTGCTTTCCGCTTCATTCCCTTAACATGATCCTTAAGTAACATCTACAGAGCTCACTAACTTTGTGAAGTAGCTTTTCTTTTTGGGAATTGTTTTAGCCTGTTTTGTGCTGCTGTAAAGAATTCCACAGGCTGGGCCATTTAGGAAGGACTAAAGTTTATCTCTTATAGTTCTGGAGGCTGGGAAGTCCAAGATGGAGCGGCAGCATCATGGGAAGGCTCTGCTGTGTCATTTTCATGGCAGAGACAGGACTAGGGTGCCAGCTCATGTCTCTTCCTTTTCTTTTAAGCCATTAATCCATTGTGGGGGCTCCACCCTCATGACCTCATGTAACTCTAATTACCTTCCAAAGGCCTCACCTCCAAATATCATCAACATGTGAATTTTAGGATTAAGTTTTCAACACATGAACTTTGGCCAGAGCAGGAATAAAGTTCAGTGCATAATCCCACTTCAAGGTGAGTGGGAGTAAGGAGATGGTGAAACTTGTAGTTACCCAACTCCCGGGTAATACAAGAAAATCCATTTGACCTTCTCTGAGAAACTCTAGTGAACTAGCTGTTTATAGCTAGATTCTAATCCCCCAACAGGCCTTCTCTTGGTCTTGTTTTTACACTAATTCTAAAAAGCAACCCAGCTGAACCTACCTCATACAGCTCTTTTCATATAGGAAATAAATTCTTGGAATCTTATGGTAACTAGGTAACATGCTTATTCTGGGGTAGCAATTCAAACATTCAGTGACATTGACCAGGCATGTGTTAGCCTACTGATGCCTACATACATGTGTTTTGATTTAGAACACACTGGGAGTCCTAGGAGCTACCTGGCTTCCTGAGAAGGTAAGAATGGAGTATCTCCAGAAGTTCATCAGTATCTCCACTTGACCTGGACAGGCTCCCTACATGACCTTTGCAAAGAACCTACAGGGAATCCAGTACCGGCAACTGCCCTTTCTGCTATGAAAGAATTCTTTCAAATAAATCCAAATTACATTACATTCTATGAGGCTGGAAAGAATCCTGAGAAATCACTTAGTGTGTGGGCAGAATAGAACTTCCCCTTTGCAGGAAGCAGGACCTTTCGCTATTACATGCTCACATCTTTCCTCTTATATGTTATATTTTCATTTGTGTGTGTGTGTGTGTGTGTGTGTGTGTGTGTGTGTGTGTGTAAGACATGTTAGAACACCATACTTTCCCCTTGTGTCTCTTACCCTCTTGCCAAAATTATGCAAATTAAGAATAACCCTAATCTGATTGGGGTTGTTTGTGATTGAAAAGTAATTGGGTTATAATATGCTAATCCTTACACTAATATTTGTATCTGAAGATAAAGAGATCTGAAAATGCTAATGTGAGGATCCTTCCAGGCAGAAGCTTAAAAACTGGGGAAGGAGGGAACTGAATGGGGAGAGGAATAAATGGGAGACACTGACCCATTTGTGAGGAGGTTTTGTTTCTTTGTGATTTATTTTGCAATTTTTTAAAATGATGACAACAAGTTATTATTCTGAGCAGGAAAATAAAATAATCCATGGAGAGAAAAAAAGAGAAACTTAGAGCAGACACAGATGAAAGAAAGGTTGAGACCGGCCTCGCCTAACATCTTGCTGGAGAAGCTCAGGGGAGCTCACTGGGCCCGTTGCCTGAGGCAGCATGAGCTGGGTCCAGGGAAACCCCTGGGCTGGGATCCAGGGAAGTTGCTGAGTCAGTATTGGGGTGGCTGAGAGAACAGTGGCTCTCATAGGTCTCAGGGCCACTGAGACTGAGAGATAAGGAAAGGGACGTCTTTGGAACGTGGTGGAAGAGGTCGACGACTCAAAAACTGGAAAACACTTTGCACACAGCCCGGTCTATGCCGCTTTATTCATTTCTTCTACAAATACATTAATATCCTGTCTGTACAACACATTCCATTAGCCTCTGTGGAGAATGGGAAGAGGAAGAGAGGAAGGAGACATCCTTCCTCTGTCTAAAGGGCTGATGAGACTGTGTGGTAATGGACCTGCTGAGTGTGCCTGGCACCCTGAGGTCCTCACACACCTCCTCCTGACTGGAAATACTCAGTGAAGAGAGAGGGAGTGGGTGGCTTTGGAGGGCGAGGATTGGGTGCTTCGTGAAGGGGCTGGAGAAAGGGCCATAACCTCCCTTGGGAAATCGTAAAGAATGAAAAAATACGAGGATGATAGAATCCATCCTGACTGTGACCCTCTGTCTGGGAGCTGCTTGGGGCCAGCCCCACCCCACACCTTCATCAAATTCATCCTCAGGTGATTCCGCCCATGGGAAGCTCTGAGCTTCAGGTAAAAGTGGTTGTTTTTCCTTTCCTTGTCACCCCATCTTATTCTGATACTCTTGAAACCCTTCTCAAAGATGGTAAGACATGTCTTTATCTCATTTTCTTCCCCTGCCTTCACCAGGAAGGCACCTATCATTAATGTCAGCAGATGGACTCTGCGTCCGTTACAGAGGTCAAAGATTCCTTCACAGCCGGGCGCGGTGGCTCAAGCCTGTAATCCCAGCACTTAGGGAGGCTGAGAGGAGAATCACAAGTTCAAAGCCAGCCTCAGCAATGGCTTAGGCACTAAGCAACTCAGTGAGACCCTGTCTCTACACAAAACACAAAATAGTGCTGGGGATGTGGCTCAGTGGTCAAGTGCCCCTGGGTTCAATCTCCAGTACCAAAAAAAAAAAAAAAAAGATTGCTTCACAACGTTATGATCACAGCAATTCAATAGAAACAGCAATGCATTAGAGAATACTGTCCTCATCCTAATCCAGGAAGGCCATGGTCAAGGTGCACTCTGCTAACGTCTTGGCTTCCTATTTCTAAGCTCCTTGTTCCATTTGCTTGGAGGCAAACAGCAATTAAATGGATGCCACTTATTTGAACCAACGTACAGACGAAGTAGTGGAAATGTTGGGAGATTTCTAAAGTCCTGTTGGGTGGGTGGAAGCTAGGACCCTGCTTTCTGCTCTGGAAATTGGGTCTAAAACAAATGGAGTAGAGGGAAGGTTTAGCTCAGGTAAAGTACTTGCCTAGCATGTGTAAGACCCTGGACTCAATTGCCAGCTCCAAAAAAATAAATAAATAAATAAATAAATCCAATGGAGTAAAATGTGCCAACAAACACAAATAATGTGCCACGTTGCTATTGTGGGTGCAGATAATCCATGCTCAGCACGCGTCCCTGGGGAAAGGTTTCCAGGATGTCTTTCAACGACAATAATGAGCTGTTCCCTGGGCGTAGGAGGAGAGGGTGTTTGTTGATCACAAATCTTTTTAATTAGTTATAGACACAGATGTTTTTCCATTTTTTTCCCTGAAGTGAACTTAATTCTCTAATCGAAGGTGCTCAGCATGAAAATACAGGAGACAGATTTCCTTGACCGCCACAAGAGTCATTTCCCTACTTCCATTATTGGTTTGGTGTGTATTGTCCTGAACGAGATGACCTCCAGAGCCCTAAAAGTCCTTGCTATAGTTTGGATGTTGAATGTCCAACAAGACCCATGTATTGAAGATTTGGTCCCCAGTGTGATGCTACTGGGAGGTGGTGGAACCTTTGGCAGGTGGGGCCTGGTGGGAAGTCTTTAAGCCTTTGGTTATGTGTCCCTGAAGGGGATTATGGGACCCTAGTCCTCTCTTCTTGCTCTTCTTCATTTCTCTTTCACTTTCTAGCCACACGCTGCCGCCATGACATGCTGCCTCACCAAGCAATGGGGCCAAGTGATCAGGGACTGCAACCTCCAAAACTCAAAGCAAAGTAAGCTTTCTCTATTTACAAGTTTACTATTTCAGGCATTTGTTATAGAAATGGAAAGCTGGCTGACACAGTCTTCCATAAATCGTTTCAACCCCAGTTCCCTCATTTTCATACAAATACAATATCAAATGAGGTACCGTAGGTAGACAAAACCCTGCAGGTGTGAAGCAAGACACATGTTAGGTTTTATTTGTCCTGGTCATAATAGAGCTTCATGTACCTTGATGCTTCTCTCCAACAGCAAGCTACCTATGCTTAGAACATTCGTTCAACCTTCTTTGGCCTTGGCTTGCTTGTCCATAAAAAGATGCCTGAACTGATGGTATTCCCCAAGTCCCTTCCAGCTCTGTGGCCCCACACAAGCAGGGCCACTATGAAAGGACAAACATACCACTCCATTCCGGCCTGCTAACCCTCCCTTGTGGTCTCGCTTCAGAATTTAATGTGTCTGTCTCCCACCTCTTTTGAATTCCTATTTTTGCTTCAAAGCCCAGCTCAAATAATATCTCCTTCTGAGCCCTTTCCAGTGCCTGTTCTTGGCCTCACAAGTGTGTTTGATATTGTCTTAGGGTCAATCTCATTCTAAAGGGCCTCTAAAGTACTTTAAATAAACGTCTACTGCAATGGAGCCATCTCTACCAGGGCTGTCAGTGAATGAAGCTCAGTGCAAGTGGTCCACCAATGTGGCAACTTGGCATTTGGAAAAGCAGTACAGGCAGGAAGATCTCTCTTGCCCTTCTCTTGAAACAGGCCACGAGAATCCTCTGACCTTCCTCCAATTTAGGTCATGAGACCTTCATGTGAGAAGCCTAGCCGCTCCATATGTTGAGGATAGGAATGTCCCCATCTCTGAAGACATAGGGATGGGGAGAAGAATCTAAGCAGGACTTGTTAAGCACACCCAGCTTATTACCATTAGATCAGATGCCTTTGTCTGATCATATTTCTGCACAACTGTCTATTCTTCATCAGACCTAGCATAAAAACACAAAGATGTCCCTGTTTCTTGGGGGTCTTCATTTTTGCAGACTCCTCTTCCATATAAAATGCACATTAAATGAATATGCATGCTTTTCTCTTGTTAATCTGCCATGTGTCCGAGGGCCCTCAGCAGGAACCTAGCCATGAAAGGAAAAAAAATAATGCTTTGTCTTCCTCCCACCAGTTTAGAGCATCAGTGAGAACATAAGGGAAAGGATGACACCTGGGCAGAATCTCCCTCCCAAAGCCCTTAAACTGTCATGCATCTGGATGCTTTGGGAGTGTGTTGCATGAAAATGACTTCACCCTCTAAATTCCAGAATCAGTTCCTGAAGGTGTCTGCAAGAAGAGCATCATGGAGGACCCACGTGGTTAGAGCCTCTCATCTCTCGGCTCCTAAAACAGTGTCCTCCACTCTCTTTCCCCCCTGACTCTCACCTGCCATGTTAAATCCTCAGAAGCAGAGGCCTCTGTGTACCCCTCCAGCTGTGCCCAGGTTGATGATGCCTCCTGGTCCTTGAGGCTAGAGAGGCCACACTGTATTCCTCTTTAGTGCTCAGCAGAACACAGACTATTTCTAGAAGCATTGTGAATGACTGTTCTACAGACCATCGGTTCACCATGTGTGATAGCCATGTTCCTGCACTACAGAAAGATGTCACACTACAGATATCCTTGTAATGAGCCATCTCTAAAGCATGAGGCAGCCCAGGACCCACAGAACAGGTCTCATTTTAGAATCTCAACCACTGTGTTTGACAGCAGAGGGTTGTACTTGGGCAGAATCTTCTACTTCCTAGCCTGGAGGTGGGGATGCGGGGAGCCAGTGACATTAGCAAGTCTCAGAGGCCAGGCACGGGTTTGTTCTTACATTAAATGATCCATCTTATTCACAAATGGCAGAAACTCAAGGTGTACTCTGGATGGGTCATTAGGAAGAGACCCGAAGCCATTAGTAAGAATAGCGTTTTGGAGGGAGGAGGGACTTCTTCTCAAGGGCTCCTGGATGTCTTCACTCCCTGCAGGATGGCTCACTCTTGTTTCTCATTTGCTGCAACCTGGGAACCCCCAGCATACGTGAGCTACCCACCTCCGTCATCCCACCTAAGTTCTGGTCCTGGAGGCATCTGGCTTCTAGCAGGGGACAGTCGGGAAAGTTCCTCTCCATTTCCATATTCAGGAGCACTGGGTTTACTCTATGGAGACTTTCTAATCCAGCTTGTAAATAAATTACTCTAAATTGATCTGTCTGTGCAGGAAGAAAATGAATAGAGGGAGAGCGCCTTTTCACTACCCACCCAGCTGGAGGGAGGTAAGCCTGCAGCCTTTCTGCCTTCCCAGGATTCCACTGCAAACACCCACCTCCACAAAGCCACACAGGGGGAGACCCTAAATCTAGCCTTAGAGGAGAGATTGAGATCCCTCTTGATTTTATTCCTTGAATCAAAGTAGGCATTGATATTGAAGACACCCCTTCCTTGGCATTGGGGATATTACATTCTAGCTAACTCTCTGAGGCAGAGAGTTCTCTGTTCAGGGAGACACTTCTCCTGCCCTCTCAGGAGTGCTCAACCCTAAAACTCACAGGAAAAAAGAGGCTGTGGCATCCAGAGATGCCCGAGAGCCATCAGGACTGTTTAGAGAAGCCTAAAAGTGAGGAGTAAATTATGGGTGTTATTTTCAGCAGCTGGGTAAATGATTGGTGTTCTCAGGTTGGGTGTTTTCCTGGGCACTGGAGTAATATCCTGCATCTTGCCAAGGTCTGCGTCCCTGCCTGACCCCCCAGACCCAGATGAAGGGAGCCCGGTGCTCAAGGCCGGGGACTCTGGACGCTCCACACCTTCCTCTGCAGCGGTGAGCAGCTGGGTCCTCTCCCCTGCGGTGGCAGCCAGGGCGGTGGATGCATCCGCCCCCTATGCTCTACAGTGCGCCTGATTTCGTGGTTTGCGACCTCAGGAAATGGGTGTTTTCAGTGTGAACCTATTTCAGTGTATCCTGGATCTAGAGAAAAAGACTTCAACTATTAAAGAAAACGAGATCCTGGGTTCCTGTGTTCCAACGTTAGCCACTTTGTCCTAGGTTCCAAAGGGACCAGATTGAGTTCCCGCTGGAGGTGGGGGTCTCTATTTCTCTGTGTCTCTTCTCTTTTATTCTGTTTTTCTCTTTATCTCTCTGTCTCTATCTTTCTGTCTCTTTCCCTTTCTCTGCCCTACCCCCTTCTCTCTGCACACCCTGCATGGATCCCCATCTCCTCCCCCCTACAACCAGTCTCACCCATATTTCTCTTCTCAGTTCCTCTTAATAATTTACTCAGTAACTGACAATAGGCCCCAAAATTTGCTTGAAGCTCCCAGAAAAGCAGACACCAGAGCCCTGGGAGTCTGCCTGCTGCAGCTCTTCTCCTTTCCCCAGCCTCCTGGTCCGGTCCTGAGAGACGGCCAATGGTGTGTGAACACTGAGATGTCTCCTACCTTTTTTCCCCCCACTGCTGTCCCGGGTCTTGTTATTTAACAGGGCAGCTTAGTATGTCTCCAGAAAGTACCCAAGATTAAAAAGAAGGGTACACTCAGGTCAGATCCTTCTCGACATAGCTCTTAGAAATATTTTTGGTACCACCCCTGTAATCCCAGAAGCTTGGGAAGCTGAGGCAGGAGGATCATAAGTTCAAAGCCAGCTTCTACAACTTGGCAAGTAGTGAGACTCTGTCTCAAAACAAAAAATAAAAAAATATAAAAAAAGAGATGGGATTGTGGCTTAGTATTTAAGTGCCCCTGGGTTCAATGTCTGGTACCAAAAAAGACGAAAAGAAAAGAAATGTTTTTGGTTCCAAAGGATTTTGAGAGTAGTGATACAAATTTGATGTTGTGGGCTCATTGTGGATGTCAGTGACCAATTTGGCAAGTGTTTCTTTGCAGTCCAGAAAATGAGTCTGTGTACAGCTTCAATTTCCTACTGATTGGAATGTTGCAAACAAAGAAAACCCACAGGAGAGTGGCTGATGCTGAAAACGTTTCTTTCCTTTAAATGGTCCGTGAGATATAGTTAAGCACATAGTAATATCTCATTAAATACACTCAGCTCTCTTGGGAATAGCTTTGCAATCTCAAGAATATATTTGAGCAGGGTGTAGTGAACATGTTTATAATCCTAGTGACTTGGAAGGTTGAGGTGGGAGCATTGCAACTTTGAAGACAGCCATGGCAACTTAGTGAGACCCTGTCTCAAAATAAAAATTAAAAAGGTTTGGGGATGTAGCTCAGTAGCAGAGCATCCCTGGGTTAAGTCCCCAGTACCACACACACACACATACACACACACACCATAATATTTGATCTCAGCTCCTATTATAATAGTTAGCTCTCTTTAAAGGCATTATATTATAGTTGTTCCCTATATAATTCTTTGATTTCAGTTACGTGTGGTCTGAACATATTAAATAGAAAATTCCAGAAATAAACATTTCATAAGTTTAAATTCCTCACTATTCTGAATAACTTGATGAAATCTCATGATATCCTGCTTCACCTTGCTAGAAACATGAATCACCTCTTTGTCCAGAGTACCCAGGCTGTATATGCTACCTTCCAGTTAGTCCTTAGTAGCCCTCATGGTTATAAGATCAACTGTTGAGGTATCAGAGTGGTTGTGCTCAAGTTACCTTTATTTTACTTAATAATGCTCTCTTAGCACAAGAGCAGAGATGTTAGCAATTTCATTGCAGTTTATTGTTATAATTTTTGTATGTTATTATTACTGTTCTTAATCCCTATGGTGCCTAATTTATAAATTAAACATTATCATAGGTATGTATATATAGGAAAAAAACAATACGTACAGGGTTTGGTAACATCTGCAGGTTCAGACACCCATGGGGGTCCTAGAACATATCTCCCAGGGATAAGGGGTGACTGTTGCTCTGTACTGCAAGTCAGGCTCTATGGTAAGTGCATAAGCATTAATTGATTTGTTCCTCACAAGAGACTTAGGAGATAACAGACTTTGCATTTACAGTGAAAAAAAAAAACAAGTGTCAAGGTCTCACTCATGATACCATCCTAGTAAGTGGTGTGGCTGAGATTTTAATCCGTGTCTTGCTGACTTCAAAATGTGTACCTTCAACCACTGTACACATTGTCTTTCCAGAGCCCGGGATCCTGAAGGTCAAAAGAGCAGGTTGCAAAAGAGCAGGGTTAACTGTTTAGACACACAGGGCTCCAGGCTGTACGTCCTCAGCTTCCTTTCCAAGCAACTGAACTCGGCACATTCCATCGCTTCCATGGTATCCAAGGGGCACTGGAGGGCAGGAGGCAGAGTTGCGTGTATATTAAACTCACTGCTTTCTTTTTAATAAGGGATATTGAACCACTCCCCATCACAAACCTCGCTCCAATTTAGTGATTCAGTGTCTCTTGTTATAAATGCCTTCTTGATTCTAAGGTTTAGGAAAAACTCATAGAAGAGAAAACGAAGCTCTCTTTGTCCATCCCCAGTGGCCCAAATACTGAGCATTTTCATTCCAGGATCTGGAATCATCTGGAAATCAGAAAGAAAGTAAAATGATTTACCATTTTGATTTCTTCTGAGAGCTAAGCTTGCCCATTTTCCTGCTCTCTGAATGTTTCCTCTTCTCTATTTGTTTCAGAGAATATCCTAATGTCATTTCATTACCAGATAAAACTCAGCCCCGGCAGACTCCCAAAGATAAGCACAGATTGCACAGACCCGTCACGTTAGTGCTTGGCATCTGTGGAAATGACGCAGCAGCCCAGTTCCAACCTGGACAAGGATTGTATTAGCACAAACATTATTCCACCCTGTAATTACCAACCTTTCCTTGAAATTTTTTGGATTCAAAGTCATCCAAGCCTGGAACAGACTACAGATCTCAGTCAAATATCGGAAATACCAACGTTCTCAGATTCTTGTGATAAGGTGGTGGTATTTGAATCAACATGATCATGCCAGGTAAAATGGCACCCGCCTATAATTCCAGTGACTCTGGAGGCTGAGGCAGGAGGATCCCAAGTTTGAGGCTGGCCTGCACAATGTCTCAAAATAAAAATAAAAAGAACTATAAATGTAGCTCAGCAGTTAAACAGCCCTTGGTAGCCAGTACCAAAATAAAATAAAATTTAAATTTAAAAAAAGAAAAAGAGGAAGAAGCCACATGGCCTTGAAAAGAAAAGAAGGGTGTAGACAATTATGGATATAGGAAGGGATAATAACATCTGCCCTCCTCTTCTCTCTTGCAAGAAAATGTGCAAGTTTTGATAATGTGCAAGTATTTTCCCAAGGCCTGTCTGGTTTCAAAGCAAAGGACAAAGCACTCAGAGCCACAGCTCTGACCATACTGATTATAAATTGCTGGTGCCCCAGGCTGTGATTATGCTCAATCTGCTTTTCTCAACACCCTTTTTTTTTTTCATGCCAACATATTGGAAAGATAATATTCCCATCCTGATGTGCTTAGAAAGTAGCTCTAGCAACTAAATTATAATGATGAGCACTGTCACCCAAACCCTTCTTTTAAAGAGAGAAAATTTCTCGAAGTTCTCCAGAAAGCATGGGAACTTTCCATGATTTAAATGAATTCGTATGTTTTGCAAGATGAAAATCTGAAGGAATGGAATATAAAACACACAACGAGTGTATTCATTAAATAGCAGGTGGAATCATTCTGGCAAACAACTTTGCTGGTCAAGCCCCAGATAATTCTTTCATTCAGTCATTCAACAAACATTAGCTGGGAACTGACTTCTCCCACAGCAGTCTTTGCTTGGTACCAGATAGAATAAAAAGAAGCAGAAATACGGTCTTGGGTGCTGGTGGGGCCAATTGGAGAATTCACATTCCAGTTTCTGGCAGGGGGAGAAGTGGGGCTTAGATTCAAAGGGAAAGCCAGAATTAGCTTGAGACTAATTTGAAGAAAACAATACCTTATGTCAATACAGATAATATTGGATCCATAAATGTTTAGGTTCATAAATTGATTACATAGTAGCCTAGCAAGGAAGAACTTGTTTAATTCTTATTTTCCAAATATCTGGTGTCTTTCTTTGGGCACAGGCTTAAGTGATCCAACAGCATGATGTAGTTTCTTTAAAAAGCTGATGAAATTGTAGGCTCCATTAATGAAAATATAGTGTCCAGATAATCGGTAAAATAGCAATTATCTTAGTTGGTTTTCTGTAGCTATAAGAGAGTATCTGAGGGGCTGGGGTTGTGGCTCAGTGGTAGAGCACCTGCCTCGCATGCATGAGGCACTGGGTTCAATCCTCAGCACCACATACAAATAAATAAAATAAAGATGTTGTGTCCATCTACAACTAAAAAAAGTATTTTTAAAAAAAGAGAGTACCTGAGACTGGGTAATTCATAAAGGAAAGAAGTATATTTTGACTTATTGTTCTGGGGGCTGGAAGTCCAAGGGCATGGTGCCAGCACTTAGTTGGCTTCTAGAGAGGGCTTCAGCATGGTGGAAGGGGAAATGGGTATTTACTAAAGTGAAAATACCAGGTGGACTTTCTTTCTAGCAATTCACTATCTTGATCATTAATCCCGCCTTGAAAGAACAAGAACTGATCACAAGAGAAAAAAAAATGAATTCTTCTTCTTCACCTAATTACCTCTGAAAGGCCCCACCTCCCAACAAAACCACTCTGTCAATCAAACGCCAACATGAGTTTTAAAGGGGACAGAACAAATTAAACCATGCATTGACACTATGTGCTGGCCAAGTGACAAATGGATGATGACATTCCCTTGAAGGCATTGCAATCAAGATGTCTCATGGCGCACAACAAGGGATTAGAGAGAAAGGATAAAATTCGGAGGATTCTAGAAGGATGCCAAATGCCAAATGGCAGAGATTCTGAAGGCACTTAGCTTGCAAAGGAGAAAATGAAGAGACAGTCACTTAACCATCTTCCTGTCTTCAAATAATTGAGGAGTTGTCACAAGGAAAAAGGGATACGTGAGTTTTATTTTAGTAAAAGAAGAGGCGGGAAGACTGAGAGATGTGGAGAGAAAGGCAGAGGAAGTAAATAAGGAAGTGGCGAGGAGGGTAGTTCTTAGCTACATACAAAAACAGCTTTCTATAAAAAAAAAAACAAAACTCTGCAGCAAACCAAAGGGCTCAGAGTGGGAAATGGCGCTCTCCAGAGATCGAGAGCTCTTGTCATCCATCAGAATATAAACTCCATGGCCACTTGCCAGGGACCCTGAAGAGAGAGAAAGTTCCAGCATCAGGGTAGATACTAGCTGCCTCAGGTCTCATTCATGTCCATGACTCTGGGGTTCTGTGATGGGCCAGGTCTTGCCCTGTTGAGAAGCACCAGGATAGGGGCTTATTGACCTGCATACTTATGAATAGAAGGGCCCCTCTAGATGCTTTAGTCAAAACCACATGCTTCTCAGAGACACTCCTAGAGAGAGGCCTTTTCCCCAAAGTAACAACGAGGACAGAAGGTAAAATCCAGCCAGTGTTCATGAGAAGCAAACAGCTTCTGGGATAAACAAGGAGGAGAGAGACCTCTGGTTCCAGGTGATACATACCTATCTCCAAATGATCAGTATGACTACAAACAAAAACAACACGCCCAGGGATTCTGAGCCATCTGAAGAGGATTTAATCCAAGCTTTAACCATTTATTTTTTTAATACAAAAAAAGTAAAATGATGGCACTCCAACAACCATTCACCTTCGACTTGACCAAAGTCATTGTGGTCACAGAAACGGTTCTATCAGATGTTCAGAGAGTCAGACCTTAGGCCAACCACTTGCTTGCTCACTGGTGATTTCAAACAGGTGAGTGAACAAGACAGATTTGCAAGGACTCCAGCAATTGCACTATTGAAAATCTGAATGTCAATCGGACCACTTTTTCTAAAGGATTTCCTATTCCTTGACATATATCCTCAGAGAAGAAAAGAAAAAAAAGATAAATGGAAGTTGTTGAGAAGAGAAAGACTGAAGCAGTGAGGTTGAAGGTCAGGTAAAATATGAAGCGGCTGGAAGAAAGGGTACTGAGAATAAGAAAGAGCGGAGGAAGTTAGAAATGAAGACAAAGAGGAACTAAAATTCTGCAGAATTGCTAAGCTCTGGCTCAGACATGGTAGAAAGTGAGTTTCCTTGTTGCAGATCTGCTGTGGGGGAGGAGCCCAGCTGTAGGACCACTGGAGTTCCCAGGGATGTGTCCCCTGATGTTGGGGACAGTGATGGATTGAATGTCACCAGCTGGATCCTGCCCAGCACATGGATTCTGCCATAGCCTGAGTGGAAAGGAGACATAACCGTGGAGCAGATGGCTGGGATGCGTGTAGTGTCTGTAACATATTCAATCCCTCGAAGACGCATCCCCGGGCACTTTTTGCTTCCTCTTTCTCGGTTGGTAAAGCAAGGCATTTTAATATTCCTAATTATCCTCATCCATATTGTATATTTTTAATAAAGACAACATGAAGCCTGGACGGGGCAAGAGTTTACTGATCAAGTGCTGCTGGGAAGGAGGGCTGGAGATCAATGCAGTCTTCACCTCCTCTCCTCATACTGGAGGAGTCCACGGAGAGACGTCAGAGGCTCATACCTGCCTTATATAAATATTGTAAGCATTGATATGATCATGTTGGCAAACTGCTCCACACTCCTGAGAGAAAGAGAGCTACAAGGATATGGTTTTATTATTCATAACACGGTGTGTGCCTATTGTCGGAGAAAGATGCAAACTGCCTGCGGGTTGTAATTTCACTCCTGCTCCTTCTGTGCTGTGGACCAGCAGCTTGGGTTTCTGTATTTGAAAAATAAGTTCCTTCATCATCGACAACTTCAATACGTCAAAGGAGAATGATGGAACAGAGAAAGTTCAATAAGGGCAATTCTATTGCCCCAGTCAGATGTGCCTGAATAGGACAGCTCAGCCAGTAAGGAGGAAATTAGATAAAGAATCTGAGAGTCCTTTGAGTTGGGATTCTCTCTCAGTAAGACACTGTAAATGGAAAAAAAAAAAATCAATAGCAAGAGAAGCAAAATCAAACCATATCCAGGTTTCAACACCTTGGGGAAATAATGGGAAGAAGGAAACTTTATTGAGACTCTTTCACATCTGCCTAGCCATTTCTAGGAGGCATCTCTGCTTTAAATATTCTAGTCCATTTTGGAAAGTAAGAGGCAATCATTGCACAGATTGATTTTGCACTAAACAGACATTTAGTTTGCTGTGATATGTGGGTACAAAAGACAGTTTTTCCCAGGAAAGGTATAAGATGGAAGCTCCTCCAACTCGCACTCTGAGGACAAGTACAAGACCAATGTTGTGGTTTCTAAGGCTGCAAAGAACCTAGAATATCGTCCAGAAGAAAGGAAGAAGAGTCACAAAGGCTTGGAATAATACCTGGCCTAAGGTGGGGGATTTTTTTTGTACATATTGTTCTTAAATAAATGGCACTGATACTCTTCGGTACTAATTCCAGTGCAAAACAAATAAACAAATACATAATAAAAGTTTGTTAATTTTTGTCTCCTTCCCTAACAAGACAGTGACACCTGGGAGCTCAAGCCCCTGTCTTTCCTGCAAACCTCTAAAAATTTTCAGAGGTGTGTCATAGTTAAGATGATACAATTTAGCAAGGACTTAATTTATTGAGTGCCTGCTACATACTGAGTGTTTTCCTAAATGTTGTGGGGCTCAGGGGGAAAAAAATATTTATTTTTTCCTGTCATGAAGGAGCTTATAGACTTACCAATCGGCATGAAGTTACTAGAGATTATATCACAAGGAAATAGAAAACAAATGTTCAAATGCATGGGACAAGCAAGACTGCTTCTCCAGTCTTGAAATACAGCCTGAGATTGACAGGGTTCCCTTGGTGCCTGCTCAGCCTCCATCATCACCCCAGGAAGCCCACTGGGCCCAGGGCTCACATGCTTGTAGGGATGGAGCCACCCCATTTCAGAAAACCTGGGCTTAAATAAGCAGTATAGCCTTTATTTGGTATCCACAGAGATTGGTTTCAGGACTTCCTGAGGATACCAAAACCCACAGGTGTTCAAGTCTCTTATATAAAAGAGCATGATATTTGCATATAACCTATGCACTTTCTCCTGTTTGCTTATTTATTTATTTATTTATTTATTTATTTATTTATTTATTTATTTATTTAATGGTGCCGGGGATCAAACCCAAGTCCTTGAGAATACTAGACAAGTGCTCTACCACTGAGCTAGCCCCAGCCCTTCTCTTGTACACTTCAAATCATCTCTAGTATATATATAATACCTAGTAAAATGTAAGTTGTTATACTATATTGTTTAGGGAATAATGATGGGGGGGAGAGAAGTTTATACATGCTCAGTATAGATGCGACTTTAAAAAAAATAAAACTGGTTCACGGCTGTTTGAATCCAGACATGCAGAACCAGTGGATACATCTCATCTCCCAATGCCACCCCATTCCCACCCTATCCTCAGCTTCTGTACAGAGGGCAGGGCTGAGCTCCCACAGATTCCCTGCTCCCAAGGCCAAGAGTTGGGCTCATTTCCACAAGACAGATAGTTTGCACAAGAGATTGCTACAGTGTCCCAGTGGGCATGAGAATAAGGTTACATTGAGACCTTCTGAGGAGCACAAGCAAAAAAGTACAAGACAGGAATAATGCAGCAAAGTGTTTTGAGTTAGGAAGGCTTTCAAGCACATCTTTAATGCAAAGACATGGTGAAAGTAAAGAAAGAGCAATGTAACACCCTAAAATATTTGCTTTAGGGTAACCTCAGGGTCCCTGGGCTTTGGGGAGGATTATCATCATCCTCAGCTGTCTAGAGCCAGATGACTTGCCCGTAACAGCCATACCCAGGACACTCTCCAGAGAACCAGGGTTCTAGGCTTCCTCCTAAAAGCCCACCCATCTCCTGGGCTGCAGTGTGTTCTTGCAGTGCATCAGGGACCTGAGACAGCTCATCTGTCCCTTTGCCCCCCAGTCCCCAGAATGCCTGCTTTTGTGTGGACCCTGGAAGAGAGTAAAAGATGTTTTGGTAACACAGGCATAAAAACTCAAATCTCAAAACGCAACCCCTCTTGAAGTTCATTTTATATATAGATAAAGAAATTGTACCCCAACCCAAATGCCACCTCCTCTGAGAACCACCAAAGACCTAAAACATTGCCCATCAAGAATTCACCTCACCCTAGTTCTTCCTCTTCCCCCGCTTGCCTAGTTAACCTCTCTGATTGTCAGACACTAGTGCCCACAGTCCTGTGTGCGCCCTCCGTGGGGAGTCTTTGCAGTTCTCACATGTTAGCTGGACAGGGGTGGCTCACACCACTCCTCCTGTCACTCTGCCACTCTGCATCTGATGTGCTACCCTGCTCCTGGACCTCCAACTCCTCCCAGGTGGAGAGGTGCTGGGTCACTCCTCTGCTCCCACATTGCCCTGGTCCCAATCTAATTAAGTCATTGGGTGGCTACTCTGTGAAGGGGAGACATGTACAGAAATAAAACAGAAACAGATTGACCTGAAGGTCCAGACCAGGTCCAGAAACCTGCTCCAGGTTAGAGAGAAGGGAGACTCTATCTATGAAAACAATGCGTGCTTAGGGACAAAATCACATCACACAAACACAGTGCTGAGAAGTTGAGGCAGACACATGGCAGACAAAGATCTGACACTTTCAGTGGACCACACACAGACCTAGAGTTAGCTGGGTTGCCAGCACTTTAAAAGGTGTTAATGAGCTCCAGGTGAGCCCCCCCCCCAAGGGCTTCTAATAGTGCCAGAGGGAAGGTAGGATGTTGTAGGGTGTTGCAGCTCAGACTGCCCTTATCACCTCACTAATGTCATTAGTCTCCAGAGAGGAGAGAAGGAAGGTGATGGATGGACTAGATGAGGAAGCTGCATTTCTGCTAATTGAAAATGGAAAAGGGACAGTCAGTTCACAGCTGAAGGAGGCAGGAGGAGGGTCCCCTGGGGATTTTTCTCAAGTCACCACCTGCGCCCAGACTCCTCTGTCTCTTATCTAACTAGCCACTGCTCTTCAGGAAGAGAAAAGCCCGTTCCTCTGTCCTGCCACTACCCCTCCCTGCAGCTGCCACAAAGGGTGCACAGGTGTTAAGTCATCACTCAGCATGGTGACCTCTAGTACTACTTTCCAGCAAATAGGCCACCCCTGACACCCAGACAGCTGAGACAGATGAAAATGCTAGCAATCACAGTGTCCATTCCCAAAGGAAATGAGAGGGAAATGAATAGTCAGCAGGAGTCTGGCACAATCCCCCAAAGAGACATTTCTGCAGGGGGTGCTCACTTTAAAATACCCTTGACCCAGGTGGCCTAGACTACCTTAGGCTGAGATGCTGGTCTTCTTGGCTAAAGACAGTCCAAGTCCAGGAGCCTAGAGAAGGGAGTGGATGCTCCAGCTTTTGAGCTGGGGGTTCTCAACCTTGGGGCACTTTGGAGTCACCTGGGGGATTTGAAAAACCCCAGACCCATTAAACCAGAACCTCTGGGAGTGGGACTCAAAAATCAAGTGTTTAAAAAAACTTCTTTTTAATTTTTTTTCTTTTTGGTACTGAGGATTGAACTCAGAGGCACTTGACCATGAAGCCACGTCCCCAGCCCTATTTTGTATTTTATTTAGAGATAGTCTCACTGAGTTCCTTAGCTCCTCGCTTTTGCTGAGGCCGGCTTTGAACTCATAATCCTCCTGTCTTAACCTCCAGAGCCAGTAAGATTACAGGCGTGCACCAGCCTTTTAAAATTTTTATTTGGAAAAAAATTCAAACTTAATGAAAACTGCAAGAATATCTATATGTCCTTTATACCAAATACAAACATTTTAATCTGTTTACTTTATCATTTCTATCTTTCTACACACATGCATGCACACACACACACACATACACAAAATAAAAAATTACTCTTTTTCTGAGCCATTTGAAAGTTAATTACATCATGATCTTTTACCCCTAAACATTTCAGTGTGTTATTTTCGAGAATGGGACTTTCTCCTCCACAACCAAAATACACTATCAACTACAACAAATGCAACATTGATACAACATTTTTGGAATCCATATGATTTTTAACTCTCTAGGTGGGTCCAATTCAAGGCCATGGATGAGACCCACTGAGGCCGTGAGAACTCTCTGCAGGATCTTGATTCCTGGTAAATGGAGCAGAGAAGAGATTGATGGTCCTGCTTAGATTTCCCAGGCTGCCCTGTCTGGATCTTTTACCAGGAGCTGACTGGCCCAGGCACAGCTGAGATATGGAGGAAATCTGGGGTCACAGGTGTCATTTTTCAAAACTAAGCCTGTGACACCCTCTCCTCTTCCCCTTTTTTCTTACATCTCATTTCTCCATTGCACTCAGAGTGGCCGAGGCCTAGGCTTATTCCTTAAGTAACAAATAATTTATTAATAATTTAACATAGCACAATGACTTATTGAGAAATTACCCTGAGCTTTGTGCAAAATGCTTTGGTCTTTGTAACTAAAATGAATATTTTTTTCCACTCCAGGAACCACCTCCACAGCCATGCTCCAAGATCAGCCACTTTGTCTAATGGGACAATCACTTTCTAGCACTTAAAATGTGTCTAGTGAGAATCCAAATGTGCTGCTGACATGAGCACACCAGATTTCAAAGAAATATGTATCTGTCTATCTATACATATATAAACATACATATGAACACAAATATTTCACTAATAATTTTTTACATTCATCCTATGTTGAAATGATAATATTTTCAATATACCAGGTTAAATTAAATAGATTATTAAAGTTACTTTCACCAATTCTATTTTTAAATGTGGCTACTAGAAAGTTACAATTTGATACATATTTAGCTGGCATTATATTGGGTGGTGTTGGCTCAGAATCTCTTTGCCCCAGATTTTGCCACCACTTTGGGGGTGGCAGTTGATGGAAAAATGAGGGAAATGGTGTATGCCTGGGACACAAATGTAAGCAGGTATTCATATTTGGAAATCCAAACCTTTGAGGAAGATACTCTGTATTTTTCCAAAAGGGAAAGAATGGTGTCCTGCAGAGGCTCAGACACTGGGAAACAGATTCAGGAACCCAGCAGGTGAAAGAAGATATGAGACACAGTTGGGATAGTAAAGATGCTTTATTCAGAGGTGGTGGCAGCAGCCACTCAAGTCTTTCCATAGGCCTTTTTTATATACAGGCCAGATAAAGAAGGTGCACTGCCAACAGGTTACATAAGTCAGCATGTGCTCGTGAGCAAATGTTTATGATCTTGAGTACATTTGCTGATTGGCATGTTTATGATCTTGGCTACATATCAAAAGCAGAGCCTATGCAAAGCCTTGGCAAAGGAGCCAAGTCTGGCCATCTTGAGGCTGCCCTACAAATGGGGAAAAGCAAGTGGAAGGGAAAATGAGCCAACATGGAAAAAGGAAATTGGAAACCCAGATATAGGGAAAGGGGACAGTAGGCAGTAAGTCCCCTAGGGACCTGGCTGTCTCAAGGGGAACCCTCTTTGAGATGGCTTGTCCTTAGGCTGCAATGGCTGGGCAGAGCTGACCACCATGGGCCAGGACCAACATGTTGGTTCAGGTGAAGATCTCCTAGCACTGAGCCTGGCTCAGAGTGAGTGGAGCTGCCAGACAAGCAGGTGTCTCTGCAGGACCACCTGGCTACACGCCATGCAGTTAAGTGACCTGAACTAGAGTCACAGCCCCCAGCAGATGAGCAAGACCAGTTCTGAGCACACTAGGTGACTTCCAGGATACAAGTGGCAGGAAGTAACACCCTTAAATCCTGGAATCTTCTATGCCATTGAGAAGGGAAAGCAACCAGGCAATGACTGATTCTGGATTCCCACCCACAGAAACAGGTGGACACTCTGCTTTCCGCAGGCATCACAGATGACTTGACCTGTTCCGTGTACTATGTAGGGCCCAGCATTTCCCTACAGAGGAGTCAAATAGAGGTGTCTTCCCTCAAAACATTCCTTTGCATGTCTGAGGATAATCATGAGAGCTTCATGGACTATTATGGGATGTCAGGGGTATCTCCAAATCCTTGGAAGTTGATAGTAAAATATTTGCATTTGTATATGTGCCTTTTTTTTTTCTGATAAGGCGTCTGTACACTTGGTCAAATCCTTAAAAGGTGTCCAACTTAGTAAATTTGAATGCCACTATGCTAGAATGAAACCTTTGGAGCAGGTGGCCTGCTTCCCAGTCTACCTGCTTTCATTTGTTCACTCCTTCGTTCAGCAGAGGTTCCCATCCTGTGGCTTCACTCTTTTGCAGAGTGGCCGTGACCTAGAGGATCTAGCGTTCTCGGCTCCTCCAGCTGGGGTGAGTCTCCACTTTTTAATGACAGCTTCCTTCATCATCTATCTCCATCTTAGGACCTCACTGAAAACCTCTCATCAAAGTGACCCAGGCTGCATGTAGATTGAAATTTTCCATTTTCTTTCCTCCTCTTTCTACTCCATCATAAGAACATCTTAAGCCTTCTTCTCGTCTATCCCTGGTGAGGTATCAGCCCACATGGGCTACTGGTGGTCTTGGTGAAGATCCAAGAAGGAGGAGAACATCTTCACTCGTTGGGGAATGTGTTGTTTCTTTTTTTTAGTTGTAGATGAGCACAATATCTTTATTTATTTATTTTTATGTGGTGCTGAGGATCGAACCCCAGTGCCTCACACATGCAAGGCAAGTGCTCTACCACTGAGCTACAATCCCAGCCCCAAATGTTTCGTTTCTGATGACATTGAGACCTGGAGAGATGCTGGTGGAGGAGTTGATGTACATGAGATCAGACCCAGATCAGGCCCTACAGCAGACCATAGGGCAGTGTCCCTCTCCCCAGGGGCTGGTGCTGCCTCCAGATGCCCACAGCCTGCGTATACTGATCATCCAGCACCTGCCCTTCCCCTCTTCCTTCCATGCTTCTGCCCACTCTGTGAGCCTTCCTGAGAGGGCTTCTTGCCATTTTCTGTCCAATCCAAGCCTTTCTGAGCTTGCTTCAAGTCTTCCCCTGCTCTCCGAGTCCCTGAGTAGAGCCCTTGGCTACAGTGTGTGTGTGTCTCACTTCTGTAGCACCCTGTGTCTTCTCTCACACCCACAGCACACATTTGCACGTGATCTCTTTTTGCTTGAATTCTTTAATTGCATCTAAGGGGGCGGTTTTACCTTCCCTAATGCCATGGTTAACTTTGGGGGAATGCTTTTTTCTTTCATCATTGAGATTGCACTGTTTGTTGTTGGATTACCCAAAAAAAGCATTGCAAATAACATACACATAATTCATAATGCAAGTATTAAAATCCAAACAACACAAGAAAGATAAAACACACACACACACAACTGTAATTCTTTTCTAATTATCCCTGTGACTTTCCATCTTAGATTTGGAGGCAAATTCTCCTTTTAAAAAAGGCTATTAATTGCCTGTATTTTCAAATGCTGATAAGTTGTTTGTTCTAAAGTCCCATTAATTTATCACATACTTTAAAGTCTCCAATATTTCACAGCAAACCAACAAAGTTATTGGATAAAAACTAGAACATTTTCTGTTTCCATAACAGAATACCTGAGACTGGGAAATTATAAGAGATTTGTTTGACTTGCAGTTATGGAAGTCCAAGACCATAGCACTAGCTTCTGCTTGGCTTTTGGTGAAGATCTTCAGCTGCTCCGTTCATGGTAGAAAAGCTGAAGAGAGTTAGGAGAGATGCCAGGCTCCTTTATAACAGCCCACTCTCATAATAACTAACCCACTCTCATGAGAATCCATTAATTCCTCATGAGGGTGGAGTCCCGTGACCCAGTTACCTCTTAAAGGTCCCACCGCCTCGCAGCAGTGTTCCATTGGACTCCTGATTCAAATCTCAGCATGAGCATTTTGGGGCAACAAGCCATAGTTAAACCATGGCACTCTACAAATACCATCACAGATAGTACCTGAATCAAGGAGTAGTTTTCTTCAAAAGGCAAGTGTTCCAAAAATCAACTTGGATATAGAAGATAAGTGATTTCAAATGCTCGAAACAATGTCTGATGCAGGATTGGGATTCCAAGTTATTCAGCTATGCTTCATGTTATGGTTTCAAATGTCACCCTCAGCTCAGGTAATGGAATGTTAGGGTGGCACGTGAGACTGTCAAAGCCTCCTGT
This sequence comes from Geosciurus inauris, assembly GCA_004024805.1. Classification (NCBI taxonomy): domain Eukaryota; kingdom Metazoa; phylum Chordata; class Mammalia; order Rodentia; family Sciuridae; genus Geosciurus; species Geosciurus inauris. The sequence goes on from PVHX01003817.1 coordinate 63,546, forward strand.
ATTTCATCAGTCTTTTGGTTGAATAGAAACAAAAACAAAAACAAAAACCTAACCAGGAGATGATTTCACTTCTTTAAAAGCTTTAATACTTACCTAAATAGGAAAAATAACTTAATGGGGTAAAGTATGTGATGGTTATCTTTGTTAAATTAGCGAGGCTATAGTACCTACTTATTTAATCAGACACTCATGAAGGTGCTGCTATGAAGGTATTATGTAAATGTGGCAAATATCTACAACCAATTGTCTTTAAGTTAAGGAGATTACCCTCAATAATGTGGTGGTACCTTGTCCATTTAGCTAACTACTGCCTTAATAGCAATAATTTAAGTGACTTGGAGAAGAAATTCTGCCTCAAAATCACAGCACTAACTCATGCCAGAGTTTCCACCTGATGACCTGTCCTACAGATTTCAGGATTCCCAGCCCACACAATTGTGTGAACAAATTTCTTAGAATAAATTACATTATATTATATATATATTCTATCTATTTCTGTTTCTCTCTCTCTCTCTCTCTCTCTCTTCCTCCTAGGGCACTGACAGATACAAAGTAGAATTCCCTCTCTCTTAACATTGCAAAAATATCTCCAGATATTTTATTAGCAAAATAGTAATAAAGAATTCCATTAAATCATACAAGAAGAGGCTGCACAAATGGCAAATTTGGGCTCTGAATTCACCAATGATCACATTAAATGTAAACGGTCTAAATATATCAGTTAAAAGACAGATATTGATGGGATCAATGAACCCAACTATATGCCAAGCACAATAAATTTATTTTAAATATAGCAATATAGGCAGGCTGAAAGTAAAAGAATAGAAAAAATATATAATGGAAATAATCCTAAGAGAATAGAAGTAGCTGTACTACATCAAATAAAGTAGACTTTAGAGCAAAGCCAATTAGTAGAAACAGATTGGGACATTATATAATGATTAAAATGATCAATTCCTCAAGAAAACAGCAAGCACAAAGAAAACACCTAAAAATGTAAAAACAAAAAAAGCAATAGAGTTGTAAAATATGTGAGGTAATAACTCACTGGAGTGACTGGAGAAGTATACAAATGACAATTGGAGTCTTCAACAACCACTGACAGAACAACTAGTCAGAAAATCTGCATGGACCTTTAAGAACTCAATAGTTGGCATGGGATGGGGCTCAGTGGTAAAGCACTTGCCTAGCAGCATGTGAAAGGCTCTAGGTTTCATCTATAGCACTGTAAAAACAAAACAAAATATCAATGATAACATCAACTTGTTGATACATTTTTTAAATTATTGTTTTTTAGTTGTAGATGGACGCAATGCCTTTATTTTTTTAATTTTTATTTTTTTTAATGTGGTGCTGAGGATTGAACCCAGTGCCTCACACATGCTAGGCAAGTGCTCTACCACTGAGCCACAACCCCAGCCCCTTGTTGATACATTTATAGAAAATCACCATTTGGCAACTCACTGGCCACGAAAGCGTTCCTCTCAGATCTCCAACTGTGAGAGAGCATAACTGACCTCAGCCCCAGATGCTCTGATTTGAAATCTATTGCTGAGTTTTCCCAGGAGTCATGTTTTCAGTGACTGTGGGAGGTGAGGAAACCAAGACAGATTCCCTCCTTGGAGGCGCGGGATGCCTTTGATAGGCAACTTTGAGTTTCATCAGTGGATGCTGGTGGGTAGAGTTTTGATATTTGATGAGAAACATGATAATGGTATAGTTTCAGAGTGTTTTCCCACAGATTGCTTATCAATCAGAAAGGGGAAATGCTGTCTTTATAGTGGAGAAGGCTAACCGACCCCCCAACTTGACCCAGTGACCAAGGATAGAATAAATTACATTACATATATAATTTATATATATATATTTAATATGTTAATATATTTCTATGGTGGGAGGGGTTGATATTATGTCTTTCATTGAAACACAGCATCTTTTCTGTCATGTTCCCCCTAAATGTGTGGCTTGATTCTGGTGATGGGGAAACATCCCCAGATGTAGGTTGGGAGACATGCTATCCAACATAACTGTGAAGGTCATGAAAGGCAGGGAGGACCGAGGAACCATTCCAGATTGAAGGAGATGAAGATGGCATGACGATGAAGAGATTGTTACACGTGATTCTGAATTGGATCCTTGACCAGAAAGAAAAGAGAAACAGCAAAATTTGAATGGGCCTATAGGTTGGATAGTTGTGTTGAACTTCTGGCCTTCTCATGGGCAAGGTCGTATGCCAGTTATTTAGGTGAGTGTCCATGTTCCAGAAAAATACATACAGAAATGTCTAAGGATGATGAGGGTCTCTGAGAGTTCAGATAAGGATTAAGGATAGTAACAGCACAACTGCAGGAATGTACACATAAGAGGGAGAATCGTGACTGTCAGCCCCAACATCATCCACCTTGCTCTGTCCTTTCTCTTTGGATCTGGGTTCCGCCGTGGCCTTAGCAGAGCCTCCTGGCATGGGTCCTGTTTCCCAGAGCTTTATCTTGGTAGAGAAATCATTTCAAATTTACCAGAAGGATGTTTAATAAATTACAAAAAACACATTTAAAAATGCCAATCTCAGGCTGGGGTTGTGGCTCAGTGATACAGCGCTCACTTAGCATGTGTGAGGCCCTGGGTTCGATCCTCAGCACCACATAAAAAAATAAATAAATAAACAAGTCATTGTGTCCATCTACAACTAAAGAAAAATATTTTTAAAAAATACCAATCTCGGAGCTGGGGCTGTAGCTCAGTGGCAGAGCGCTTGCCTCGCATACATGAGTCACTGGGTTCGATCCTCAGCACCACATAAAAATAAATAAATAAAATAAGATATTTAAAAAAAAAATACCAATCTCAGACCAACTCTGTCAGGAACTACCAGCCTTGACATTTTTTAAAAAGCCCACCTGGGGACTCCATGTGCTACAGGGCTATGACTGGCAGCCTTTCTGCCACAGCCCACCATCTGCATGGTTGTACAGCTTGCTCTTCTTTGGCAGACCCAGTGAGGCTCAGGCTCTCCCACCAAGGCAGTCTCTGACAGGGATGGCAGCAGGAGCCCCAGGTCAGTGGCCCAGCAGGGCGTTCAGTCAGCCCCGACACCATCTGCCTTGCTCTGCCTTTATTCTTTGGAGCTGGGTTCTGCCTTGGCCTTAGCAGAGCCTCCTGGCATGGGTCCTGGTGCCCAGAGCTTTATCTTGGTTCTCCCAGGCTCCATTTTCTGCTTCTCCTAAGGGCTGTACTCCCACTTCTACTCTCCACTGCACCATGAGGGACTGTCACTGGCTCTTGGATGCCATGGTCTTTCTGCCCATATACTTCCATACCCAGCTGGCTGACTCCTCATTGCTCTTCTCTGTCCTGCCTCTGGGGCAGCCCCTTGCTTTCCTCTGCTGGCCTCCTGCACACTATCCTCTGTCCAGCCCCCCTCACACCACCTGTCACCAGATTCCCTGCCCTTGGCACGAGTACTACCTACCACCTGCCACTGGGTTCTGCTCCAGAACATCTGCCTCATGGAATTAGTTGATATCTTTGCACATATTCCCACAGCACTCTGCATGCTCCTGGCCAGACACTCCTTTCTCTTTAGTGTTCAATTGTCTACTTTATGCACTAGATTAAATTCCAGGGTCACATTAAATTAAGGGTGAGAATAATATCTTGTTCATTGCTATCTTCCCCAGGCTAGCATGCAGTTCCAAGTCCATAGTAAGTATTTGATAAAAATTTGTGGCATAAATAAAGGAATGAAGGTCAGTGTCCAGATCCTGCCAGACATTTCTTAGTATGACCAATCCATCATCAAATAAATATCCTCATTTGCATAGGCCTGGATGCAAAGTATGATGAGGCCACAGCAAGGTTAACAGAGGGGGAGTCACAAAGTTAAGCTCCCAAAGAGCAAGGATTTGCTGATTTGGTTCAGGCAGGCATGGTGAGCTGGTCTCTCAGCACACAGGGCAGTGGGCTTTTGCAACACTCTTCTTGAACCAAGAAGGTGAGCATCCCATTGCCACAAAATCCCACCAGGCAGCACCAGAAGCCATCCTCACAGGGTCTCCGGCTCACCTGGGATCTTAGGAAAAAGCATGGATCCTTGAGTCCTGGTGAATCATATAAGAATGTGGGACCTGGGGTCGTTTGTAGAAGGGATGATGAAGAATTTGGAAGCAAGGCCTGGGGATGACTCGCTGGTAGAATACTTGAAGAGCATGTGCAAGGCCTTGGGTTGGAGCATCACAATCAGGCAAGGCTTTTGTTTTTAATGTCTGTGAGTTGATTTTCTCGAATGCTTTTGTTTATTTCTCTTTGACTTTTTGAAAAATGAATAGACCCGTTTTTAGAACAGCTTTAGATGTACAGAGGCATTGAGCAGATAGAAAAATTTCCATGACCCTCTTCCACTGTACACAGCCCTCTGGTATCAACATCTTGTACTAGTGTGCTGCAATACTTATGATTAATGAGCCAACACTGATACATTGTTATGAACTAGTATCCATAGTTACATTAAAGTTCAGTCTCTTGTGCATGCTTATGGGTTTTGATGAATCCATAATGAACTGCATCCAACATTATAGTATTATACAGAAAAATTTTGCTGTCCTAAAAGTCCTCGTGCTCCCTCACCTTTTCCCCCAACTCCCTGATAACCACTACTCTTACTGTCTCTGTACTGCTGACATTTCCAAAAAGCCATACAATTGGAATTGTGTAGCATGTAGCCTGTTCACTCTGGCTCTTTTCACTTAAGAGTATGTGTGCTGGTTTTCTCCATGTCTTTTTATTGCTTGATAATCATTTGTTTTTATCACCAAATAATGTTCCACTATCAGGATGTACTAGTGTGTTTACCCATCTGCCTCCTGAAGGACATCTTGGTTGCTTCCAGTTTGGGGCAATTATAGATAAAGTTGCTATGGTCACCTGTGTATAGGTTTTTATAAGGACAGTTTTTTTTCAATTTAATTGTGTTAAAACTAAGGAGAGTGATTGCTGGATTTTGTGATAAGATGATGTTTAGTTTTGTAAGAAATTACAGCTGTCTTCCAGAATGAGTATATTATTTGGCATTCCCACCAGCAATGAATGAGAATTCTTGTTGTTCCACACTCTTACAGTTGATGGTGTCAGTGACTTCTATCTTATTTCATTTTATTTTCAATTGATATATAATAATTGTGTATGTTTATGAGGTACCATGTGATGGTTCCATGCACATGTACATTGTAAAATGGTCAAATCAGGCTAATTAGCATAACTAATTACCCCGCATACTTATCATTTCTTGTGGTGAAAATATTAAAATTCCTCTCTTTTAGAAATTTTAAAATGTACAATGCATTTTTATCAACTATAGTCACCATACTTTGCAATAGATCAGCAGAATTTATTCCTCCTGTTGAACTAAAGTATTTTGGATTTTAACCATTCTAATAGGTGTGTCTCATTGTTTAATTTGAAACTCTCTAATGAAATATGATGTTTCTTTGAGCATTTTTTCAAATGTTTATCTACCATTTGTGTATCTTCTTTGGCAAGGTGCCTATTCAGATTTTTGTCTACTTTTAAATTGGGTTGTTTGTTTCTTATTATTAAGTTTAAGAGTAGATTGTATAATTTAGATACAAGTCCTGTACCAGGTATTTGAACTCCAAATGTTTTCTCCCAGTCTGTACGGATCTCTTCATATTTTAATAGAGTTTTTGCAGAGCAAAAATGTTTTATTTTAACAAACAATTTTCTATTTTTTTTCTTTAATGGGTTGTGCTTTTTGTTAATAAAAGCTAAAATTCATCATCTCACCTAAGTTTATCTAGCTTTTTCTCCTATATAGTTTTTATTAAGTGTCACAGTTTTTCATTTTAAAGTGAGGTATTTGATGTATTTCTAGTTAAGTTCATGAATGATATAAAGTCTATAGATGATGATGATGATGGTGGTGGTGGTGGTGGTGGTGGTGGTGGTGATGATAGTGATTTTACATGTGGATGTTCACTTGTTTTAGCATCATTGGTTGAATTACCTTTGCTCCTTTGTCAGAGATCAGTTGACTCGTTTGTGTGTGTCAATTTCTGGACTTTCTATTATGTTCCATTGAGCTATTTGTTTACTGTTTCTCCAATATTGCACTTTCTTGATGGCTGCAATATTATGATAAGCTTGAGATTGGGTAGTGTCAGTCCTCTGCCTTTGTTCTTCTTCAGTATTGTGTTGGCTACTCTGGATTTTTTGCCTTTTCACAGAAATGTTACGATTGATTTGTTGAAACCCACAAAATAACTTGGTGAGATTTTGACTGGGGTTGTGTTGAATCTAAAGATCAAGTCAGGAAGAAAAGACATCTTAATATTGAGTCTTCCTGTTCATGAACATGGTATGTCCATTTTTGTTTCTTCATTTCTTTGATTTTCTTTGTCAGAGTTTTTAGTTTTGATCATACATGTCTGGGACTATTTTTCTAGATTTTTACCTAAATATTTCCCCTTTTTATTGTTGCTAATGTAAAATGGTATTATGTTTTTAATTTCAAATTAAAGTGAGTCTTATTTTTTTAATCCACTGTGATAGTCTTTGTCATTTAATTGGCATATTCTCATCATATACTTTTAAATCAATTATTTGGATTAATATAGCAATATTTTTATAATTGTTTTCTACTCATTGTTCTTAATTTTCTCCTCATTTTTAAAATTGGTACCTTTAGAGTTGTGCACTTGAATTTTGCTTTCTGCTTTATCTTCTGCTCCTTCTATGCCTTTTCTGATGTTAATAGAGCATTTTATATATTTTCTCTCCTTTCTTAGCAAATATCTTATATATTCTTTAAAAATTGTAATAGTTTCTTTACATTTACATTTACAATTAGTCAAAAACCACTTTCCACTCACACTATATGCTTCATGGACAGGTTATGTACCTTATTATTTAGTATACAAATACCCTACTCTTAACTCTACGACATTGCTGTCATTCAATTCACCTACTCATGTGCTATAATCATTCAATACATTGTTTCTACTGTTACTTGTGATCTATCAAATCAATTAAGAAAAATAAAATATTTTACTTTTACTTTCACTTTTTCTTCCTTCCCTATGTTGACTAGAGTTTCTGACTTGTATCATTCCTTTCTCTCTGAAAAACTTCTTTTGACATTGCAGAGCTACTGGTGGTAAATTCTCTCAACTTTTGTTTCTCTGAGAAAGTCTTTATTTAGTCATCATTTTTAAAGGATAATTTAAATGGATACAGAACTTTAGGTTGGTGGTGTTTCCTTCTAATACTTTAAATATTACTCCTCATTTTCTTCTTGTTTGTATGGTTTGGGGTAAGAAATCTGATGTATTTCTTATTCTTGCTTTAATATAGGTAAGTCCTTTTTTTCCACCCCCCTTTGACTTCTTTAAAGATTTTCTTTTTGTCTTTGGTTGTTTGCAGTTTAAATATGATATGCCTCGGTGTAGTTTTTGGTATGGATCCTGCTTTGTGTTCTTTGAGCTTCCTGGATTTTTATTTATTTATTTATTTATAGATAGGGTCTTTGTATGTTGCCCAGGCTGATCTCAAATTTGTGGGCTCAAGCGATTCTTCCACCTCAATCACCAGATTAGCTGGGACTACAGCTGTGTGCTACTATGCATAGCTAGCTAGCTTCCTGGATCTTTAGTGTGGTGCCTGCCATTCAGTTTGAAAAATGCTCAACCATTAAACCATTATTATGTTGAAGAGATTCAGAGTGTGCCATTCAAATCACTATATATATATAGTGGTACTGGAGATTGAACACAGGGCCTTTTGCATTCTAGGCGAGTGCCCTATCATTGAGTCATATCCCCAGAACTGGCATAAGAATTATTTTGAGCTGAAGGCAATTGAGAAAAAATCGGCACAAGAAAAACTCTCTGCCCTCCACCTTTCTTCCAGGAAAGACAGGACAATTTTCAGTCCATACTTTTTCATCACTGGAGACAAATATCAATCCAGAGAGAGCACCAGAGACATCTACATAACCTTACCTTTCGTTAATTTTCCCTATGTGTTTACTATCCCACAATTTGCCACTCCTAAAGGCCTAAAGTCTTTTTCCTTTGTCTTGTCAGTTTTCTACAAATTTATTCCTCTTTTGTTTAGATACTGTGTACAATCATCCCTCAGTATCCATGGGGTTCAGGACACCCTGCAGACACCAAAATCTGAGGATCCTCAAATCCTTTATATTAAATGATGTAGTATGCACAACCTAATCATCTCTAGATGACCAATATATTTACAGTGTAAATGCTGTGTAAATAGTTATCATACTACACTGTTTTAGGAGACGATAACAAGAAATAAAGTCTGTACCTACTCAGTACAGATGAAATATTTCTGTGATTATTTTTGATCCAGGGTTTGTTGAATCTGCAGATGTGAAACCTGTGGTTTCACAGAACCATAACCTCAGGTCCAGACACCCCTTTAAGTTACTCATCATGGAATTTCTCCTGTGTATACATGTGCCTCATGTGTTAATACACTCTGCTTGTTTTTCTCCTTTTTACTCTTTCCTTTGTCAGTCTAATAGGCAGGTCCCCAGCTGATGAGCCCAGGAAGATGAAGAAAAAAATTCTTATCCTTTCCTACAACTCTGGGCTGGGTTTTAAATCCTGCCCTGCCACTTACTGGAGAAATGATCTTGGGAGCTATTTAACTTCTTTGGGTCTTAGTTCTTTAATTCTGTAATCCAAATAATATCTTTGTCTTGTAGAATGCAGTGAGGCTGGCCAGTGCAGTGGTGCACGCCTATAATCTCAGTAACTCGGGAGGCCAAAGCAGGAGGATCACAAGCTGGAGGCCAGTTAGCCTCAGCAACTTTGTGAAACCCTGTCTCAAAATAAAAAGGGCTGGCAATGTAGCTCAGTGATAGAGTGCCCTTGGGTTTAATCTCCAGTGATGCAGAAAGAAACAGAGAGAAAAGAAGGAAGGAAGGAAGGAAGGAAGGAAGGAATTAGTGAAAAATGCAGTGAGGCTGAAAGCAGCTCATGCTGTGTCTGGCACAGAGTGGTAGTGGGGCTGGAGATTGGTGAGTGTCATGGAATGAAGGGAAGTCCGTCACAATGATGGACCTTGAACATCACACCCATAAGACAAAGCTAATTCCAAGCCCCTGGCTGGCATGTTGAAGCTGCTCCCATCCTTCCTAGACTGATAAGGAAGTCATCCAACAGGAGGAGAGTGGTGAGACTCAAGCCCAAAGTGAGCCCCACAATTGTCAGAACTTCCTGGAATCTGCGCATTGTGAAATTGCCCCAGGGAGTTTCCTGTCCCAATCATAAAACCCAGATACTTCCTATAGCTTCAATCACATGCTTGTGTATCCTGAACAGTTTCAAGAAAAAAAAAAAAAGTGTTATGGGGCAGAAAGAGATGATCCCGCCCCAGACTCAGAACAGGCTTGAGTAAGAACAGCATTTCCTAGTTAACAACGTTCCAATGTGATCTATCAGGAAATGAATGTCCATCAGCTGTGAAAGGATTAAAAAGCTATGATACATCCATCCATACGATGGGATACTACTCAGAAATGAAAAGGAATGCGCTATTGAACCATGCAACCCCATGGATGAATTTTAATTTATTATGTAGAATGACAGACAGACAAAAATAAAATAGCTAATAGTATTTGATTCCATTTCTTTAAAATACCTGAAAATGAAAACTAATCTGTAATGACAGAAAGCAGTGGTTGCCTGGGAGTGGGGGGCAGAGTGGGGAGAGGGGAATGAGAAGGTGAGATTACTAAGGGACAAGCCATAGATGTGCTCATTATCTTGATTTTTTTTCTTTGATTTTTTCTGTAGGAACATAGAAATCAATATCCCCGTGTGTGACATGCTGCATTGGAAAGGCCAAGTTCTCTCTGACCTTCCCCTGCCCCTTCTCCCCATCTCTTGATCTCCTTTCTTTCCCGTGGGCAGCAGACAAGGGCTTTCTCTGAAGTTTATCTTACAGGACAGAGGAAGCTTCTTTCAAAAGAAATGCATTTGTCTTAAACCTCCATCCCTAGCAATCTCATTAAGTAATCAGGAAAGATGAACCACTGGAGAAGAGATCTACTAATGTTCAGACAGACATTTCTTTCTATTCTTCTGAGGACAGTTCTCTTGGAGAGATTCCCTGGGAGAATATCTGCATAATAAGACAACATTTATTTGCAGTGCATGTGGCCCTCACCTGCTCATAGCTTGTCCACAGCTCTTGTTCCTCTCCTAGGCCCACTTAACTTCCAAAGAGATCATTTGCAAACCATTGTCTGGTCCCTGGGCCCACTTATTCTTTCATTTCCCTCTCCCCTGTGAAGAAGAGCACAGAAGCACCAGAACCTCATTGGGTCCTTGGGCCACACTGTCCTCTGATTCCCCCATGCACATTAAGTAGACTTGTGTCTTCTTCTCCTGTTTATCTGTCCACTGTCCGTTCATTTTAGCAAAACTCTGGAGGACAAGGGAGAAGGTTTCCCTTCATCCTTACATTTCACAGATATAGCCATATTTTGAGTTACTCAATTGTATATCTTAAATATGTGCAGTTTATTGAAGGTCATTATACCTCACTAGAGCTGCTAAAAAAAAAAAAATCTGTTCTTGCAATATTGCCTTTCATTTTCCTATATTTCCAGCTATCTTCTATCTTACATAGATGCTGCTTTCCAGCTTTAGAAAAAGTTCAGTTGTACACATAATCAAAGAAATGAAAATAAAAATAAAAATAATACAACCACTTCCACGTGCATGGAAAACTTTACAAACAAGAAATGCAAGTGTAGACTCAGACAAATAGACTCCTACACTTTCACACATTTTTATTGGGAATGGTAATTGGTTTGACATTTCCAAAGGCAATTTGCCAATAAATATTAAAAGCCATCAAAATGTACCTTACATTTCAACCCAGTCCATTTTAGGAATTAGCTCTGGAGGATATTTCCTATCTTAGGACCCAAGAAAGACAGTTTCAAGGATAATTTTAGTACTATTTATATTTGAAAAAAAGAGCAAATAACCTATACAGCAGTGCCCCCATATTCATAGTTTTGCTTTTCATGATTTTAGGTACCTGAGGTCAACAGTGGTCCAAAAATATTAAGTGAAAAATTCCAGATATAAATATTTCATAAATTTTAAACTGCATACCATTCTGAAAAAAAATGATGAAATCTAGTGCTGTCCTATTACATCCCACCCAGGGCACAGTTGCTTTTTGTCCAGCATGTCCACCCTGTATACACTACCTACCCATTAGTCACTTGGTAGCTGCCTCAGTTATCATATTGACTATTATGGTATCACAGTGCTTGTGTTCAAGTAACCCTTATTTTATTTACTGATGGCCCCAAAGCATAAGAGTAATGATGTTGGCAATTTGGATGTGCCAAAGACCTATAGTATGGTATCACAGTGCTTGTGTTCAAGTAACTCTTATTTTACTTACCAGTGGCTCCAAAGCATAAGAGTAGTGATGTTAGCAATTTGGATGTGCCAAAGACCTATAGTGCTTCCTTTAAATGAAGGGGTAAGAATTCTTAATCAGAAAATAAATTATTTGCTGCGGTTGCTGATGTCTACAGTAGGTTGTTGGTCTCTTACTCTTTCTCTACATTTAGAAGTTAAACTTTATCATAGGTATGTACAGGAAAACAGTGTATGTAGGGTTCTGCACCATCTGTGGGTTTCAAGCATTCATTCACTGGGAGTCTTAGAACATATGTCCCATTGGTAAAGGGGGACTATGTTAAACCACTTGTGATTGGCTAACTAGTCAATAATATAGTCACACAAACAGGTTATTTGGGAACAAACAAGGACATTGTTGGATATCAGACGTTGCTCCTCCTTCATCTGTGAGAAGGGGCAGGATGAGCCAGGATTGGTAGAGAGAACAGCCATGCAGGCCCTCCAGAACCTCCATTGACCCAAGTGGGCTCAGGTTGAAGGGCCCATATTTTCAGACCCATCGTTCACCCAGGCATTGGCTGGGTACAAGATGACAGGTCACTGGGCCTCACAGCTGAGCCCACCCTGAAGGGGCTGAGAGCAGGGTGATCTGGTAACCAGACACAGCTGAGCAGCACAGCTTTTCTCTGGGGCATCTATCTGGACAATAATATGTCCTTGCCCATCATCATTTTAAAAGTCCCACTACCCCATTCCTCTTTTTCCTTGGGCTTTCTCTTCTGCTTCTAGTGTCTCTACTGACTTTTAGAGTTAGCCTTTTTATGAAGTGTTTATTGTAGAAGTTATTTGTAGAGCTCTCTGGAGTGAAAATGCTGTTGAAATTTAATTAATGGGAAAGACAGTAAGTAAATAAAATGAGATTCTGGAGAGAATTCAGTGCATGGGAATTGTAACCAAGCTCACTGTAACTTGAATTTGATGGCCTGGAAATTGATGGACAGCAGAAAAACAAAACCTGAGAATGCCCTTCTTTCCAGGCATTCATAGGCTGAGCCATTCAAATAAAGAACAGGGTTTTCTCCCTGGGTTAGGAGCCATCAAATTTGCTTCCTGCACTGTCATCCTCCTGTCTGGATGTGGCTGGATGCCCAGGATATGAAAATATTTGTGTGTCTACGTGTGGGGAGGAGGGTGTTTATTACCAGGACCAAGAACACAGGCTAGCCCTGGGGCGTGGAGTGGGACTCCAGGATCAGCTAGAAGATGGAACATAGATCCCATCTGGGAAGGAAGAACATTAGTATAAACAGCAACATCTGAATTCTGGGTCAGGAAGCAAAAGCTAGAACTATTACAGAAAAGAGCTGCTAATTATGGAAGAAACCATCGGGTAGGCGGCTGATTCTGCCCAGATCTCCATTAGAATCTCATTATCAGGCAATAGGTCAAATACAGAGCAGTGGTTTGACCACTATAAAAAGAAATGTAAATAAACTTTATGAAAACTAGGTACTCTGACCATGCCAAATATTAGCAAGGATGTGGATCATGGTGTCTTTTATTTGGCTGTTGAGGGTGTAAATTGCTAAAACAGTTTGGTAAGCCATTTGGCATTATCTTGTAGAGTTGAACATTTGCCTTCCTTTTATTTCAGCAGCTCCAAGAATATACCCTAGAGAAACTCTTGCACATGTGCCCAGGAAATAATGTGGTACGATGTTCACAATAACACTGTTAGTAAGAGCAGAAAGCTATAAACAAACAACCCAAGTGTCCATAAACTAATGAATAGATAAATAAAATGTGGGAGATTACTTGGCAATAAAGTGAAGTACTGACACATTCTACAATGTGGAGGAACCTTGGAAATATTATGGGGAGTGAAAGGAGCCAGATAGAATATGATTCCATTTGTGTGAAACATCCAGCCTAAGTGAGTCTGTAGAGACAAAGTAGATTAGTGGTTGCCAGGGGCTGGAGGGGTTGGGGAGAAGTAGGGACTAATGGGCATATGAGGTTTCTCCTTGAGGTGATGTAAATGTTCTAAAATCAACCTATGGTATAGTTTTAATAAGTTATTTGTATGATATAAATAAAGGTATTTACAAAGCAAAAAGACCCAATGCCTGCAAATGGGATAACACACACACACACACACACACACACACACTGTTTACATTACAGAACATTATGCAATAATGAGAAATGAAAGAATTGCAGTTATATTCATCCACATAGACGGATGTTGGTAACATTTGGTATCGTTGACTGAATAAAGCAAGTGCGAGGAAACTACAGAGACTGATACTCTTCACAAAGTTCAAAACTGAAGACTAAGCAATACACAGACACACGTACATGTGTATATTTGTGTGTGTGTGTGGTGCTGGGGATTGAAACCAGGGCCTTGAGCAGGCATGTGTTCTACCACCGAGCCACAACCCGTCCCACTAGGCAATATATTGTTTAGGTGAAAAAAATATGTAATAAAACAGCAACCATGGAAATAAGAGAATGGATAAATATGGTAGGTAAAAATGGTAGCTTTGGGGTGGGGGATTAAGGGGAGGGGACAGGAAAAGGGCAATGATGATAGTGTATCACAAATGACAAAGTCTGACTCATCAAACTCTCTACCCCACATTACTATTATTAACGATAATAGTATGGATAAGGAACTATGTTAATCACCATCTATGCAGTATCTTGTTTAATTTTCATAAGAATACCATGAGATAAGAACTACTGCTAGTCCCACTGCAGAAATAAGAAACTGAGGTGTGGAGAGCTCACAGCAGTGTTGAGTAATGGAGTTCACACCTGATTCCATGCCTGTGAGGCTCTAGAGCTCTCGTGATTTTTCCACCCCATGCTGACCATCCCCTCCAAGCCACGCTCCTTCCACAATACAGGGGCCATGATTGGGATTGGGTCCTTCAGGTCCATCTACTAGCTGATGGAACTGTTGAAATAAAAGTCAGGCAGATGTTTAACTGTGCATTTTATATTTTAGAACATTTATATTCAGGATATCCTCAGAGGGATGTGGGTTGGACAGGAAATTCTAAGGAATTTTCTGATAGGGTATTGCCTGGGATCAAAACAGAATGGCTGCCATTTTGAACAATGAATCATTGGCTAATTGTTACCCTCTGGAAAACAGGAAATTAGGTGGCATCATGGTAAAAACCTCTACAGGCAATGAGCATGTGTTGATTGCTGAGTGCTGACCAGCGGAGCTGCCACTCAAGGGTGCTTCCAGTCTAAGGGTCAGGCTCCTGGGAATCATGAGTTGCTTTCTGCCGTTATCCTTGCCTTATGCTATTAGAACCTGCCTTATTCTGTCCTGAATTCAGAGAAGAATTCAGCTCAATGGTTTTTGAGCTCTCCTCTACATTAAAGCTCACATGGGCATCCTCTGTTTCTGTTCTTCCTTAACCAAGATGGTGCTCAACTGGGTGTAGTTCTTACCCACAGGGGACTGTCACTGGAGTTCTGAGGAATTCCTGGAGAGGGCACTTCCTCTCAGGACAAGCTGGATTCTTGGCTTACATGACATGGCAGAAAAAAACTTCAGCACATGCCAGTTAGAAATACAGGCAAAAGTTTATTTAGGAAAAGAGACACACATTCTAGAAAGAATGCAGGCCATCTCCAGAGGGAGAGAGCAACCCCTTGATGTGAGGTGTTAATACTTATAGAGGGCAGGTGGTGGGCACTGAACTAGAGGTGGAGCCAGGGTGCAGGTACACAATTTCCAACAAGTTTTTCCTGTGTGTGTACTTTTTGCAGGCAGGGTCATGGGTCAAGGGCCATGAGCCAAAGGTACAGGTGGGATTGCTCAGGAATTGCACCTTTCATGGGCATTTTTTGCATTTTTATAGTTCGTGGGCACTTCTCTTGAGACTCAGTCTGTCTTTCCTTTTCTGTATCCCCAAATTCCTATCTCAAGACAAGCACCTTAAAGAAGCTTCCTGTGCTTTTGCAGTCTGAGACTTTGCATTATGAAACACTCAGAACAGATTAGAATATCAATCAGGGTAAGTGGTGGTTGGGGGTAATTGGAGTGATTAGAGTTAAGTTGTCTTTCCAGGCATTTCCAGTGACACTCTTTGGATCCATTCAGTGCTTTATGCTAGTTCTCAACCCACACACCTCTTAATCTACTTTAATTTCTGTTTTGGAAGGAAAGCAGAAAAGCTTTTGTACAACACTTCAAGACATAGGCATTAATAGGCCCTGAGGGCACAGTTTCTGGGATGGTCGTTTTGCCATATCCCACTGTGTCCAGAAAGCAGTGTGCACTCTTTGAGAGAAGAAGAGGCTTTGGGACAGATAAAGAGATGCCAAGTACTCAAAGGCACTGAGACACCATGTCTCAATCTCAGAGGGAAGGCAGGTGACTCAGGGCCCAAATGATGTGTCACCAATTGTATTCACCAGTTTCCAACATGAAAGAATCTCTTATGAGAGAAATCAAAGATCCACTCCTTGGACTAGGGGTATAGTTCAGTGGTAGAGTGCACGCTTAGCATGCATGAGGTCCTAGGTTTGATCCCCAGAACCAAAATAATAAAATAATAATAATAATAATACAATCCTTACCCTGCATTATATTACCTTTAATCTCAAGTGAAATGACACATGATGAGGAAAGGGTCATTTCCACATCCCTAGTCAAGGACTATGACAACAGCCCCCACGTTAGTCAGCTTTTCATCACTGTGACAAAATACCGGAGAAAAACAACTTATAGGAGGAAAGTTTTATTTTGGCTCACAGTTTAGAGATTTCCGTCCATGGTGAGCTGGCTCTGCTGTTTCTGGGCCTGTGGTGAGGCAGAATGTCATGGCAGAAGGTCTGGGAGACAAAGCTGCTCACACCAAGGCAGCCAGGAAGTAGAGAGTAGAGAAAGAAAAGGGCCCAGGAAAGATACACCCTTCCAAGGAATGCCCCCAGTGACCTACTTTTTCCAACTAGTCTCTACCTCCTACAATTCCTACCACCTCCCAATTATGAAACCATCAGGTTAGTAATCGATCAATGAGATGAGAAACCTCATGATCTAAAGCCCTACCTCTGATCATGGCTGCATTAGGCCTAAGTCTTCCACATAGGAGGTTTTGGGGAACTTTCTAGATCCAAACAATAACAGCCTCCAAACATACTCTGGGCTTTAGAGCTGAGGATATGTTCCCATGCAATCTAAGGGATACCTTGGTCCTTGATACCATCTCTGCAGTATTTGATTTCTGCTATTGTTTTTATAGGTAACATCTGAGTTCCAGAAAATGCAGGTCAATTAGAGCTTGGTGTAGGTCCTCACAGTTCAGGAAAGGGTTCCATGCAATCAAATGTGCAGTTAATTATGAGCATCATGGATACCCCCTGCCAAGCCATGGCCATGCCAATGGTCTTGCTAATTGGGTTGTTTTTATGGGCAGATGCAGGCACTGCACAAAGGCCCTGTTTATCTGGGATCTGGAGGATGAACTGAGATTGTGGACTCTGAAGGCCAAATCCTGCCAGCCAAAGCCAGATTGGGATTGGAGTGGATCACATATGCTAAGGCTTTGAAATGAAGAGGATTTGATCTTAGGGAGACAGATGCTGCTTCCCTTGCCTAATTATCCATTTTGGAAAAGAATGTAGCATCCTTAGTGCTGCAAGAGTTTCTGTGCTGAAGGAACTGAACACTCCCCCTCCATCCCCAGGCACCCACAAGTGCCACTCTGTGCCAGCAGCTGCAGTAGCACCAGCCCAGCAGTCTACCTGGCTTAATACAAGGAGGCTGACATGCTCTTAAGCCAGAAATTGATGTCACTCTCATAGGTCTCCATGGCAACCTTTCCGCACTCAAAGAAGGACATTTGTAAATATGCATTTTGTGAGTTCTCTTTTTTGATTCAGAATAAAATCAGCCTTTTGAGAACTAACTTTGTCAGCTAGGTACTACCTCTAGATGAGTTCAAAACATGAGGACCACTCACTTGTTCCTTTGTGTTTCCTTAGGGCTCTTCACTAGTTGGTTCACTAGAATCCATCAGTAAATGTACACTCAACTCCCCTGGTGGCCCCAGCACCATTCAAGGTGCTGCAGAGGATAAAGAATGGAACAAGACACGGTCATTGCACTCAAATTGCTCATGGCTCAGTTGGGAAGAATGGTTGATGACAAGAAGCCACCATCAATGCAGTCCAGAGGGGCCGGCTGGGTGCTGAACAATAGCTCAGGACAGCTGTGTTCCAGAAGCTCTGCAAGGGCAGAGCTGGGCTTCCTGGGTCTCTGCTCAATTGCATGTCTTTGCATGCGGCTGAGCCCTGGGGTGTCTCACCAGTGGAGCCAACTATCTTGGCTGTTTCCCTTAGTGAGTCCTCACCACAGTGAGTCTTAAAATCACCTGGGGATCTTGAAGATGTTCCATTTCATTCCTGGAGATTTTGACTTGCTAGGTCTCTGTTGGGTCCTGGTTGTCTGTATTTATTTATTTAGGTACCAGGATTGCCTAGCCCTTTTTATTTTGAGACATGGTCTCCGTAAGTCACCTAGGGCCTCCCTCAGTTGCTAAAGCTGGCTTTGAATTCACAATCCTCCTGCCTCAGCCTCCTGAGTTGCTAGGATTACAGGTGTGCTCCACTATACCTAGCATGGGCATTTGTATTTCTAATAAGTTCTTCAGGTGACGGTGATGTTCACGCCTACTTGAAAATAATTCGCTCCCCATTCTCTAGGGATAGGCTTAGCTGCTTCGATGAAGAACACTAAAATCACAGAGGCTCATGAGGTGGAATTTTGTTTTCTTCCCTTTGAACATCCAAAGGTGGGTGGGCAATCTAAGACAGGTGGGTGACGCTACTTCTCAGGGTGGTCCTAGGATGCAGGCTTTGCCATCTAGAAGGAGGCTGTGGTCCTCGTGACTGAAATCAGATCCCCACTTCAGGGTCTACACCCTAGTCAGTGGGAAATGGAGGGGAGACAAGATCTGAAATAAATCACAGAAATAAATCGCCTGTCACAAATTGCTGCAGGGGAAGCTAGGAAGTCTCATCTCTTTAATCCATGAGCCAGCTAACTATGGGTTAAGGGCAGGTAGGAAGGAGAGATCCTTACACACAATCACAGTTACTAGCAGGAGATTGCTTCCACACATGGTTCTCATTTTTTTCTGCACATTAAAATCATCTGGAGAACTTGAAAAAAATTGACATGTAGGCTGTACCCCAGGCCAACCAAATCAGAATCCCTGGAGGTGGGACCTAGTATCAGAACTTTTAAAATTATGTCCACAAATAACATTTTTGGGACATGGAGGCAATAGAGAAACATCTTTCCCAGGAGAGAAGGAAGTTTCTGGAAAGGTAACACAGATTACTGGGTTCTGGAGGCTGAGGATGCCTTGAGTGGTCTGTAGATACAAAAAATGCTGATTCCCCCTGCTTGGTCAGCCAGGCCAGTCATCTCTGCCTGGGTAACGTGAGCAGTGGCATCTGTCCACAGCTCACAGTACTTGGCCCCACTCAGAAAAATTACCTGCTAGAGGCAGGAGGTGGTAGGCAAGCTCTGCACACTCTCCCAGAAGAGGTAATACTGGTAACCCCACAGGCAACCAAACTCTTCAGAATTAGCCTGCCCAGAGGCACTTCACCAAAAGATTTAGGCAGGGACTCCTGAGCTCAGAGCCCAGCTTCCTAGCCACTTGGTTCATATCTGTATGCCTGTTGTCTCATCAGTGAAAGAGAGATGATGGTAACAGTAGATGGCATTTATATGGTACTTACTGTATGTTAGGTACTTTTTAGATGCTTTATATGTAAACTAACTTACATATACATTGCATATATAAAGTAATTTAATCTTCACAACAAACCTGCTTTACAGATGAATACCCAGAGAGGTTAAATAAATCACTCAAGGTCACACAGCTAGTAAGTATCCAAGGCAGGATTTGAACCTTGATCTGGCTCCAATGTCCGTGCTCTCATCCAATGTCAGGGCAAGTGAGTTCATGGCTTTGTCAGAGGGATTAAATTGGGTAATGAATGCTGCCCAGTTAAGTACGGTGGCTGGTCCCTACTGGATGTTCACAATAGTGGATTATTTTGATTAAAATCAAAAGTTGACTCTTAGTTGTCAAAATGAGAAGGCCTCATTGTCCCAGGATCTAGCAGAGTGCCTTGCACGTGGTTGGCATACAGAAAAAATGAGTAAAATGCAGAATTATTTTCAGAGCCTCTGTCTCTGTGTGCTCTCTCTTTCCTTCCTTCCCCTCCCCGCTGCCACTTCAAGTGCCCTTGGCCTTTGCTGCCCAACTTATTTCCTTTGTGCTTCTGGGTGGGGCATGCTCTGATGACCCGGCCTGTGCTCCAGCTGGTCTGCACTTTGAGCTGTTCCGGAGGCTTCCTGTGGAAGATTCTGAGGCAAACCTCTTCTCTATTCTGTCATGCCAACCCTTCTGGGCTATTTGGATACAGATAGTCTTTTTTTTTTTTTTTTTTTTTTTTTTCTCCTTCTGTCTGAAACTTCACAAATGACTTCCTTAAAGTCACCCAAAACACTATTTCTTGTCCTGAAATAGCATCTTCCAGTCTCACTAGCATTCTTTCCTTTTTTCTTTTCCTGGGCTGAAAATTCCAAAAGAGTCACAGCTCTTGGAGAGTTCCAGGAGACAGCAGAGGCCCCGCCTCTTTTCCTGAAGGCACAGTGAGGGCCTTTCCCAGCGCCACACTGAGGGTACACCCGTTGGTGGCCCTGGAGAGCCCGAGTCTGGACCAGCAGCCCAGTCCCGTTTTCCACCGTTCACATTTAACACCAATTTCAGATCAGCTGCTGCTGCTCTATGTCCTCCAGATTGGTCATCTCCATCCCATCTAACGAGTCCTCTGTGGTCTGTGTTTCAATTCAACTCCAAAGAAAGAGAGGGTCAGGCAAATAGATGGAGCTGAAGTCTTTTCCCAATGACTCAGCCCACCACGTTCAGGGTTCACCCCCAGCCCCGGGAGGGTTGACTACGGCCGCTCTTTGATTTGGGGTTTCAGGCATGTCTTCTAAGCCCCCCAGGGAGCGGCATGGGAAGGTGATCACCTACACCACACCAGCAAGAATGGAGGCTGCCACCTTCTTCGAGCTGGTTTTATTGATGAAGCTTTTCGGAGCGCTGACATTGAACTTGAGGTCAGCCTGCTGGAAGGCGCAGCTCTGGGTTGATGCTGGACCTCAGCACTGCGGCTGCGCCAAGCAAAAAAGGGGAAGAAGCTGGAAAGCCCAAGTGCTGCCTCCAGCGCTGCTCACTTGTCTTCACCCAAGCGCAATTGCTCTTTGAGTTTGTCAGACGGAATCCAGAACACTAGGAATCTGGCGGCTTGTGTCCAAACCAAAGTCAGTTCCAGCCCGCCTTTCCTGGCCTTCTGTGGAGCTCTCCCCGAAGGGTCCCGCCCCACTGGATGCGGTCAAGGCGGATTCCAGGGGCTGAGCAAGGGCATTTGTGAGAGTTTTGATGCAATGGGCACCAAGTTTAATTGAAGCTCAGTTGACGTTTTACCTTCTGTCAGAAAGAAAATGTGCTTGAACTAGAGCAGAGGGTACAGGAAGCAGTTTTCTGCTAGAGGGACAGAGAGGTATGCGTGGCATGGGGTGTGTACTTAAGTGTGTCTACGACTTGGGTGTGCGCTGCTCGGAGACAGGCAAGAAACTAGCCTGGCCTAGAAAACTCCAGTCCTTTCTTGCAGGCACCCAAGGAAATCTGAAATGGTGGCATTACTTGGAAGTAGTTCAAGTATCCCAATGGCCCTGCCCCTCTTTTTCCTCCGGTTTTATGGAGAGGGTTTCCTGGCCATCTCTGTTTCACGAACTGACCTCAGTTTAGTGAAGGAAACAAAACAAAACAAAACAAAAAACAGAAACAAAAAAGCCCAAGCAGTGATGACAGTTGATTCCCCTGCTACAACTCCACGCTACCCACCCAACACATACCAATGTTCCTTCCACCTTTTATTTTAACTCATTTATCCAGTTGTTGATTTGTTTCTTGTTAGATTCACCTAGGAAGTTTAAAAATTTTTTCAAACCCTGGTCACTGGGAGTCAGACATTAGTTATTTATTTTGTTTTAATTTTTTAGTTGTCAATGGACCTTTTTTATTTTATGTTTTTATATGTGGTGCTGAGAATCAAACCCAGGGCCTCACACATGCTAGGCAAGCACTCCACCACTGAGCCACACCCCAGCACAGACATCAGTTACTTTTTAAACACACCAGATGATTCCAAAGGGCAACACAGCGGAGAACCAGTGATCTTTGTTTTTATTTTGGGGTGCTGGGAATTGAACCCAGAGCCTCATACATGCTACACACACACTACATCGAGCTACAGTCCCAATCTCCCAGCAACTTGTGATCTAAACCAGTTATTTCTGAAACTCAAATGTGCTCATGAGTGGCCTGGGCATCCTGGTAAACTGGGGATTTTGATTCAGGCGGTCTTGGGTGGAGCTCCAGAGTCTGCATCTCCAAAGAGCACCCTGATGCTGCTGCTGCTGCTGGTCTTAGAGCAGACCTTGGACAGAAATGAGCAGGGTATATTCCTCACCAAGTGATTTGTGAGGGAATCATAAAGAAACCACTGTCTTTAGGTAAAAATTGTTCATGGGAAAGCAAGAAAGCTTCTTCCATTGTAGAACTTCCCCCAGGTTGTTAGCAAATGATTTCTAAGCTTCATACACAGTTGGGACTGACATCTATGGTGTAGGGAAGGAGCTGGGCTTCCAGAATCTAGAATGTTGCATGCCAAAGTAGCCTGGTAAATAGGTGAAGGCCTGACCTTGAATGATGTTTAGAATCACAAAGGGGAACTTACCAAAAATTTGGATTCCTAGGCTCCCCCTGAAGAGCTCTTGGTGTTCTGAGATGAGCCCTGAGGATCTGTATTTTTAGATCCCTGATTTAAGTTTACACAGGGCGTGGGGAACTGCTGATCTAGTCTGCTCCCTGGTCCTCACACATGCACATGTTACAGAAGGAGAAATGGCCACAGGCAGGAGTGGCTCTTCTGCAGCAATACTGGTATTTTCTGCTGAGAACTGAGAGAGTGAGAAAAAAGAAACCCACATGAGTGATAGACAGAACATCTTCCAGGTCATGGGCATTTGGGAGCCAATTCTGGCTAATAAATTCAGGCTATGTGTCTGTCTTTGCATTCCTTGAGTGTCAGGCTAATTTTATGAGAGAGTAAAGACAACAGCGGGGTATACTGATAGCTAATAAAAAAGGCAGTTTCTCTAAGCAGGAAGAGAAGATTTTATGCCTCGGTCACATGTTGGTGGTGGGGGCATGGTGCTTTAAGTAGGGTGCCCCACTCCTGTAGGCAGCCTAGCTCCTTCCCCTCCAGTGTGACTTGGTTGTACCTGATCCATAGTCCCCCCGCCTTTTTACACAACTCTCTGGCATCCTCAAAGACCCAGGGCAGAGATTTTTAAAGGCACATGATGAATTGCAGTCACAATTCCAGCCAATGGGTATAAATATTTGTGTCTGCCCCTGGGGGACCTCCCGTATCTCCAATCCAGAGCCTCAATGGGATACGAACAGCTCCAAGTGCCTGTGCTGTCTCTGGCTCTGCTCACAATGAATGCCCAAGGAGAGATGAGCCCCATCCATATTTGGTATCCTGTGATGTCTCCCTGCACTTGAATAGCCCCACCCTGCCCACCGCCCACTAAAAACACTGCCTGGAGATGTTTTCCACACTTATCCATGTGATATCTTTAACCAATAGTCTTTTCTCATGATTGAGACCTGATTTTGTTGTTGTTATTAAGCATGAGTTTTCAATTTTCTCAATCTCAACCATATTTAATCAATCACTCATGAATGTATTTCCCAAGCATGATATTGATATATTTACATATTTTGATGCCTGCAATAAACACACCCCCATTTACACACAAAGAGAGACCATGAGCTACTCAGCTAAGATCATGCTGCTAGAAAGCCAGTTTTCTGAGTCTGAACTTAGATTTCTCTGGCTTCACATCACCTTCTCCTTCCTCCAAGTCACACCATCCCCCAATGACAATCTCTCTCGTTTTAGAGATTGAGGGGACTGTTAATTATCATTTTTTATTAAATATTTTTATGGCATAATAAACCTAAAGACACATCAGCTGAAGGTAGTTTCAGCAAATAATCACTTAATATTCATACTTTATTAGCATATTCATAAATCAAAGTTAAAATCTATGCATATTATTTTCTGAGAGGTCCTCTCTGACCCTCTAATCTAATCTAAATGGAGCTTCATTGCTTCATTGCCTGGCTTGTTGTGTCTTTCCTCTTTTGAGTGCTTCTGTGTCCTCAGTGGAGTTTAGTAAATGCTTACTCTGGGTGGGCAGGCACAGAGCTACACCAAGTTAGGGCTGAACAATAGCAGGATAAGAGTTCTCTGCACTGCGTGTCTGTTGGAAGTATTTGCACTGCCAGATTGTGGCCTATTTCTTTAAAATAAACTTTTTATTTTGGAATAGTTTTAGGTTTACAGAGAAGATGCAAATGACACAAAGTTCTCACCCAGCTTCCCCCAACGGGAACGTCTATGTTACCCTGGCTAATTATAATGTCAGGTGACTTTTAAGAGGTGATTATTTTTCTTCTCCTGCAGAATGTGGGTAACCACTGGGCAGGCAGCCATATGGTTCTCAATCTTGGGAGCTTCAGCTTTGGTGATCATGACAACCCCTCCAATTCTCAGTTTTCTCAGCACACCAGAAATAATAGGATGGCCCTGCCAGGTCTTTCTGGGAGGATTAAGTGAGCCCCTCCAGAATGGTGCCTGGCACGCTTGTTGGATATAAACCTCAGTCATCTGCTTGAGGGAGAGGTTTCCATCAGGGTGTTTACAACTGGCCTGGGGGCTCCTGCTTTTACTGTGCTGCCCTGCAGCGCCTCACCTCCAGCGCCACACCTCGACTGTGTTACAGAATAATCTCTCTGTCTCCCTCCTCCTTCCCTCTCTGGTCCTTTCCCAATAAATCCTGTTTGACGAATTCAGGCCAAGGGCAGTTGCTCTCAACGGAGATATTGTTTTCTCTTTGGATGGCATCTTGCAAAGTCCTGGGCAGAGCCAGGGGGTCTCAGCCAAGCCAGGGAGCACCCAGATGCCCAGCCCATGCATACGGAATTCATAAGCAGCTGAGAAACACCTACCCTGCTGGGAGTGCTGAGAGGCAGGGGAAGTTTTCCAACAGTCACGTTAATGGTGATACAAGGAAGATCGGGTAAGAGTGGAGATGAGAGGGGACAGAAGGAGAGAAAATAGACATAATTGAGACATTTGAGCTCTCCTTATTTTCCTCCACCTCCTGATTTATTGTATGCTCCCTGAGCAAGAAGCCAAGCTGGCACGTGTGTTTTCAGAAATCAATGGGGACACTTCAGGGTTTCAGAATGACACTCTTGAAAAGTATGCTTGGTGCCTGAGCCTACCGTGTCTGCTCCCACCCAGAGGCCCTCTGAAAGTGCCACCTCATGGTGGGCACAGCCTGCCTCCTGAGTGTGCCATGTCTTGGAAGACAGCAGACGGTGCGGAAAAACACTTGGTTGGGACTGTGCCTGTATAATGAGGCTCCCCTTTAAGACATTCTTTCTCCATAGCCGTCCCTCCTGAAGACTGCTCTCAAAAGGTGTGGTTGCTAAGCCCATTCAAAACAACCATCAATATCCCTTTATTAGCACAAGGAAATTTATACCCTAATAATTTTCCCCCCTTTTTAAAAGCAGGACAGCGTTATTCTTTAATGATTGCCTTTGTGTGCCCAGTATTTTAATTGGACCGTTCCCTGTGCTTTGGGTCTTTGGCTGCAAGGCCCCGGAGCAGAGGAAGTCTGCAAGTCTGCTCCTCAGCCACGCAAAGCTGGGACAGGCCAGGAGTGGCATAGGAGAGCGATCTTTCTAGAGGGGAACACCTATGTACATACAGGAAGACAAGGGTATGGTGCAAAAGGTCACACACTGGAATTTTGAGGGAATTATGATTAATTTGAAAAATCATAATGTATGGAAAGTTCTAGAAATGTCAGTCTTTCTTCCCCCCTCCACAGTAAATACAGCTTGGAAAAAGTTAAGACTCATCAAAGCTTTTTATATGACCAAGATGTTTTTACCGGCTATCTGTTTGAAAGAAGGCTGACCTATATTACAAAATGAGATACAGAATATATAGATGTTTCTTGGCACCTCTGACTACTAGTATTCAGCTTTACCTACAAATTACAAAACAGATTTTAGTGACCCTTTCTTGATTTTGCCCATTTCCTGATTACTCTGGGAAGATGCAACTCCTGAAGATGGGATCTCTTCCTATTCTTTCTCCTTTCCCTTTTACCTTCCTATTTCCCTCCTGTTCCCTTTCTCCTCTGCAAGGTGCAGAGATCTGCAGGGAAAGACAAAGAGGAACAATTGGTCAAGGGTCAAGGATCAAAGGAAGAATATGAAAGCAAAAAGAGTTTAGTAAAAACAGTTTTGGCCCAGGAATTAAGAAAATTGAGTTTTCGCCTAGGCTGCGGCACTAAACAACAACAATAATCTGAAATAATAATACCACTTACCATTTATTGGGTATTTACTCTTGCCAGGCATTAATCGAAGCACTTTAAATTTAAACAGCCCAATTCAATGAGTGAGTGTAGTTACAGTGTCTATATTACAGATGTCTTCCCCAAGGTCATTTAGCTCCCAGAGGCCAGGCTGGAATTCAGACCAAACTGGAGGCATGTGACCATAACACTTGTACCACCTCCCTAGGTTGCAATTTATTTAGATTCTCTAGGACTCTGTGAAATAAGAGGGGTTTAGTGGACCTCTTCCAGATCCTCCTTCAGTTAAAGTGAGTCCTAGCATCATCTTCCACTCACCTTTCTTCCAGACTCAACACAAAAATGTGGTATCTACAGCTACTTGATGCTGCTGGTGGACATTTCAAACCTGTTAGTCGGAGATAAACTGACTTATTTTGGCTCACAGTTTTAGTGGTTGCAGTCCACGGTCAGCCAGCTCCGTTGATTTTGTATTTTTGGAGAAAAATTCCCTCAGCTCAGCTGGTGTTTGCCCTGTAGTCACAGCTGTCCTGACTGTTCACGAAAGCCTTCCACACATTTTCTGCTTGGAAGGAGCAAGGAAAACCTTGATGGAGCTCCTTGGCTGCTAGTAAACTCATGGCTAGGGTAGCCCACTCAACCTGACCTTGGGCTTCCTCTCTGTGTCATGTACTCCTAAGAAACACTTCTAAGGGGGGCCATGAACCTCTGATCCCCATTGGGTGATTTCAGTTTTAAAAGTCCTCAATGTCTTTCATTGGGTCTGCTGAGCTTTTACAATTTTGCTTACCCCACTCCTCCCAGGGAACTCTCTTCCTTTCTCCAGATCCCAGCTCAAATGTCATTTCTCCACGGCAGCTCTGGTGACCCAATTCAAACTAGCTCAACACTCCCAGTATGTCTTTTTTTCAGAGTGCTTTTTATAATTTGTAATTTTTTTTTCCAGTAATGGGGATTAAACCCAGGGGTGCTAAACCACTGAGTTACATCTCCAGTTCTTTTATTTTTTAAATTTGAAACAGGGTCTCAAGTTGTAGAGATTGGCCTTGAACTTGTAACCTTCTCCTGCTACAGCCTCCTCTTGCCTCAGCCTCCTGAATGACTGGGATTATAAGCGTGTGCCACTGCAACCAGCTATAATTTGTAATTATACTAACTTCTATAATCATTTGATTAATGTATCATGTAATGTTTTCATTCAACAAATAATTTTAAGTGCCTATGCGTGCCAGGAACTGTTCTGTTTGCTGGGATGCAATGATGAACAAAACAGATTTGGCTCGTCTCCTTGTTGAGCAGTGGAAAATAAACAAATATAAATACACTTGAAATTTGCTGAAGTAAAGGAAGTGAAGCAGTTGCAATGACAAACACTGGAGGAAGGACCTCACCAGATAGAGCAATGGTTAAGGTCATCTTGAAGGCCAGACAAGAGAAAGGAGCTGTCCATAAAAATAGCCCAGAAAAGAGAGGGTGCCATGAAGAAGGTAGACACCTGGGCATCAGGGAACTGAAGGGCAGCTGCATGGAAGGGAGGGCAGGGGATGAGAGGAGACGGATGCTAGATGAGGACAGAAGTACAGGACCAGAGCATGGCCAGCGCGTGCAGTGAAGAGTGATGTGGATCTGAATCCACATGGCTGCTGTAGCAGGAGAGTGACATGGAGCTGGGCCCATGCAGCTGAGGCAGCAGGAGAGTGGCATGGGCCCTACGTAGTTGAGAGTTGCTGACACAATGCCAAAGGTGTCGTGGGCACCATGTTCCTACAGCAATCAGACTGTTAATGGAATGGGAAAGTCAATGGATGCTGAGGAATTGAAATCTTGCATCTAAAAAAGGAAAAACAAAAACCTGTATCCATAAAGAGAAATGTGGGCTGGGCAGGAGAATAGAAACATTGGGTGGAAGGAGAGAGAAAAGAAAGGCTAAGGGAGGAATTGAAGTTGGTTCTCCTGAATTAATAATTAATTGATTGATTAAAATTTGGGTGGGAGGTGGTAGATCATGGTTACAAGCTCTGGAGATGACTCAGGGGAGAGATTTACCATGTTCAGAGAAGCAACAGAGTCAAATCCTTGAGAAGATAAGATGGATCCAAAACAGAGATGAAGAGATAAGACTTTGATAGTCTGAAAATCACCTCATTAATTTTTAACGTTTTAGTCTACAAAACTGCAAACATATACAAGTAGAGAGAAAAATATAACGAAATTCCAGGTGCTCATCACCCCAGCTTTAACTCATGACCAATCTCATTTTCTCTATAATCCTGTCCAATGTATCATCCCTAAATGATGATGATAATGATAATTGATGATGATGATGATGATTTTGTGCTGGGTACTGAATCCATGGCCTTGTACATGCAAAACACATGCTCTACCACTGAGCTCTACCCCCAGCTGCAGACCTGAACTATTTGAGAACAATCCAACATACTATAAATTTTCTTTCCCAAATATTTCAGTTAGTATTTCTTAAAATAAGGACTTTAAAAAAGTATACCAAAACTTTTATTATACTTAAAAATTACCAATTTATTGACATTGCTAAGTATGTAGTCAAGGCACAAGTTTCCCTGACTGTCCCTTACCTTTTTTTTTTTTTTTAACAGCTGGCTTATTCAAAGTAAACCCAAAACCTAGCTTCACTTTAAGTTTAGCTATAAGGCATTTTTTTTAATGTTTATTTTTTAGTTGTAGGTGACAGAATATCTTTATTTTATTTTTATGTGGTGCTGAGGATCGAACCCAGTGCCTTATGTGTGCTAGGCGAGCACGCTACCACTGTGCCATAATCCCAGCCCCTAAGGCATTTTTTAAGGGAAGTTCCTTTCTTCTTTTTGACATATATGGAAGAAACCAGATCTTTTGTCCTATAGAATTTCTCACATTCTGGATTTTGCCGATTTGTACAAGTGAGGTGTCATTTAACACATTCTTCTCTCACAGGGATGTTCATAAACTGTTAGTTTATATCTTACAGATAAGGGCTTGATCAGATTTAGGTCTGTTTTTTCCTTTGGAGCAGAAGGAGGTGATATTACTTCCCAGGTGGTGCTTTGTCTCAAAAGCCATACTACTGTCTGGCTGCCCTGTGTCTTGAGATGTTAATATCCATCATGAGATATGAGTTTTTAGTTTGATAGAAGAACAAGTTCAAGAGCTCTATTGTACAACATGGTGCCTATGACTTATAAGGAGATAGACATGTTTAACCTGACTGTACAATGTATTGTATTCTTGAAAATTGCTAAAACAATAGATTTTAAGTGTTCTCATCACAAAAATGATACGTGAAGTAATACATATGCTAAATAGCTTAACTTAGCCATTTTACAATGCATACTTATTTTCTAATGATGTATGACACATGATAAATATGATTTTATTTGTCAGGTACAACAACACAAATTGTGGGTGGAATGTTGCGACGGGGGAGGGAGAGCGGGGCAGAGGTTGATTGATGGGTACCAGCTGCAGTTAGGAGTAAGAAATTCTAGTGTGCAATTATTGCACAGTAGGGTCACAATAGATAGTGTCACAAAAAGCTAGATGAAAGGATTTGGGAACTTACCACCATAAGGAAATGATAAATGTTTGAGGAGATTGATGTTTAACCTAATTCTATAATGTATACACACATTGAAACCTCATATGGTACTCCATTTATATATACAACTTTTGTGTTTTGACGTACCAGCTAAGCTAATTTAATTAAATAATCTGTAAATAAGTAAATAAATTAAATGATTGATCAGGTTTGTTATTGACAGCCTGCTCCACTCACTACAAACTTTCTCGTTGTGTTTTTATTTAATGGTTTGGCCAGTTAGCAATGGCCATTTTCCAGATTTATTATTTCACTGGGAATCAAAAAATGATACTATTATAATTCTATCATTCTGCAATAGATTGGATTATGTCTCTTCAAAATTCATAGTTTGACGGCTGAGGATACAGCTCAGCTGGTGGAGTACTTGCCTCGCATGCACAAGGCCCTGGGTTCAATCCCCAGCACCACAAGAAAATAAAAATTCATGGGTTGAGTTTTTAACCTCCAATATGTCAGAGTAGGACATTATTTGGAAATAGGCTTGCTATCAATGGAATTACTTAAGATGAAGTTCTACTGGGATAAGATGGGCCCCTTCTCCAGTGTGACTGGTGTCCTTTATAAAACAGGGAGATATGGACACAGGGACAGACACATTATTCCACAGGGAGAATGTCATGGGAAGAGCTGGCTTGCTCATAAGCCATGGAACTTCCAGAAGCCAGGAGGGAAGCCTGGAGCAGATCCTTGCCTAGCACCTTCTGAGAAAGCACAGTACTGCTATTCCTCTGTCTCACACTCCCAGCCTAGACCAATCAGGAGGTGATTTCTGCCTAAGCCACTCAGCTTGTGGTACGTTGTTACAGCAGCCCTAGGAAACCAACGCATATCCCTCCTTCAGTTTGGAATGAGAATCTGAGAGAGAGGGGAGAGAGATTTTCCTCACCAACTACTTGGTCTTCTGAGATGCATTTCAAACAGGAAACACCGGGTATGTGCTTGGTTCCTCCCTGTATTTTCTAGTGTTGGGAATGTGGAATGGTTCTCTGGCATCCTCTAAAGGTGACTGCAGAGGTTTTATAAATTTAGTAGAATGAAAATCAAATAGCTTTTAAATGTTTATTCTGTCTCAATCCAGTGTATTCATCTTTTCGATGATGAAATGGTCTCATCTTTGGTCACAGGTAGTTCCTTCCAGAAGCCCTGAATCTAGTAGTTTGATGACTATTTTGCTTTTGGGCATAATAATAAATTCCTGGTTCTTCTGGCTCCAGATACATAAAACTGCCATTTCTGCAAGGCTTCCTACTCTTCTCAGTGGGAAATAATCTTGGAAGACCACAATCTGGGGGCCAGGGATACTGTTGGATGCCAGGGTAGTTACTGTTTCTAGACCTTTCCAGTGGAGAGAGCTAGAAAAAACAATTTAAGAGAAAATACATTATGACTTTACAGTATCTTTTTTTATGTTGAAAAATTTCGTGTTTAGGCATGAACTTTATTACAATAAATTATTTGGTTTATCTTACTGTGTCTGTGTTATAATTATATTACTCATATAGTTAAAATATAAAAGTTATATATATGGAACATAGTGTATATATGTATATATATGTATATGTATAATATATATATATATATATATATATATGAAATAGCTCCAAAATAAAAACACCAACTTTGATAGTAACAATAATAATAATGTTTGTAATAATTAAAATTATGATTACTAACAATAATATTTTTGGAAAGAGTTTAAAACTCTTTCAGTCATTGGGATACATAGTCTAGTTACTAGGTTATAAGGTCACCTGACCTAATTCCTCTCTGCATGATGAAGCCAGCAAATTTATACATATTTAGACTTAATCTATTTTGCTTTCAACATTTGGAGGGAGCATTGTTTTCTCTTTAATTAAATTTTGCTTTATAAAACATTTGGTCATCTCTAAATCAAACCTGTGAAATAAGGCCCATTCTGGTCATCTAGCTTCTAGTTTCTTCCCTGCCCCCTTGCTTCCTCTCCCCCATATAAGTAACGATTTTATTAGTTTTTTTATGTCATTCCAGTAAGATTTAAAAATAACAGGTATATAGACTATTCCCTCCTGTTCTGAGATATTACAGTATATTCTACACACTACTCTCAAGTTTGCTTTTTCCACTTCACAATATGTCCTAGAGATCTCTTTGCCTTGGGATGAGTTACCCTCTGTCCGTTTTTTTTTTTTTTTTTTTTTTTTGGTACCAGGGATTGAACTCAGGGGTACTCAACCACTGAGCCACATCCCCAGCCCCATTTTGTGTTTTATGTAGAGACAGGGTCTCACTGAGTTGCTCAGTGCCTTGCTGTTGCTGAGGCTGGCTTTGAACTCACGATTCTCCTGTCTCAGCCTCCCTAAGTGCGGGGATTACAGGCTTGCACCACCGCGCCTGGCTCCGTCCTTTTTATAATGCAAGATTATCCATTGTGTAGACATGCCTAATCCATGGTTTCTGCAACTAGTGCCCTAGTGACAAGTATTTGGGTTGTTTTTCTAGTATTTGGCTATCATAAATGGTACGGTAATAAATATCCTTGTACACATATTTTATTGTGTTTTGCCTGCTTATCTTAGGAGAATTTTCCTAGGAGTGGGATTGTTATAGAGAGTTAAATGCATATGTAATTTGACTCAGTATTGCCAAATTCTCCTCCATAGGACAACGAGAGCTGTACCTGTTTGCCTTCTTGCCCTCAGTGCTTGAAAATGCCTATTGTCCTACACCTTCCCAGAAGAACAGGCTGTCAAACTCCTGGATGTTTGCCAATATGACAGGTGAAATGGTATTTTTATTTAATTCTAATTTGCATTTTCTTTATTTGTTTCATTTGTTTTAAAGAAAGAAAAGAGGGAAGTGTGGATATGTGTATAGATTTGGTGTTTTCAGTTATTGCCCCTCTCCACTGAGTTCTAAGAAGGTAGGATTGCAGCTATTTACATGGGGAAAGCACTCCTCAGTGTGGAATAAATGTGCACAAATGAATGCATGAATGAACGAATGTCAGAAAAGCCCCTTTCTGCCCATGTCATTAGCCTACTGGGGTCTCTTCCACCCCTTACCTTCACCTCTTCCTCCAGCTCTCTCCAGACTCAGACCCTAGAAATAGGGGAGCCATTTTAAAGTCTCATTTAAATTATGAGTTAAAAAAAAAAAAAAAACCAGAGGGGCTTGCTCAATGCCAAGACCTTGAGCTTAATGAGTTGTGCCCGTGTAAGGGAGGTTTGGGGCTGGCTGGGGTATAGCAAGACTTTCCCACTTATTGACAGATCTGGGAAGGAGAGTTCAGAACCATGAGAACAACATTGTCAAGGCTCCAGTTCCACGTCGCCTTCTGACACTCTTCTCATAGGTGGGTAGCCATCTGGAGGAACAGGGAGCTCCCTGGCATGCAGGGCTGGCCTTCCTACTTGAGAATAGATGAAGTGTAAGGCTTCTTTGATGCGCAGCCCTTCGAAAATATCTTTTCTGCTGTCTATATTTTATCTTCTCCCCTCAAAAAAATTTCCATCACCTTGACCCCTTTATTCAAGAAAGTGAACTCTCATGGGGAAGTTCACGCCAAAGCTTCTACCCCTTCTTCTCCTAGAAATCCTCCATCCTTTGTGACCTAGGGTCAAGGTCACATTCCTTCATTATATTACAATAAAGAATTTGCATTTTGTGATGAAATCATGAACTTGTAATTAAAAGGCAAATAACAAACTTAATGTCAAAACCTGACATAGTTAAAATATCTAAATGATACAAGGAACTTCTGCAAATTAACTTTTTTTTTTTTTAATATTTTTTTAGTTGTAGATGGACACAATGTCTTTATTTTATTGCTTTGTATGTGGTGCTGAGGATTGAACCCAGGACCTCATGCATGCAAGGCAAGCGCTCTACCACTGAGCTACAATCCCAGCCCCTGCAAATTAACTTTTAAAAACAACACAAGAACCCTAATAGATAAAGACTAGGAATAGACTAGTTCATGAAATAAGAAACTCAAAGTAATAAACAAAGGGAAAAATGCTCAGACTCATTGAAATAGAGATATAAAATAAGAACTATAATGAATTATGTTATAGTTTAGATCTCAAATCTCCCAAATGCCCATGTGTTAAAAGCTTGGTCCCCAGCCTGCTACACTGCCTGGAAGTGGTGGAACCTTCACAAAATAGGCCCTCAGGGAAGGAAGTTAGGTCATTGAGGACATGCTCTTGAAGGGAGCTGTGTCCCCTTCCTCTCTCTCTTTTGCTTCCTGGTTGCCATGAGACAAGCAGTCATCCTCTACCATGGGCTCCTACCGTGGTGTACTGTGTTACCACAGGTCCAAAGCAACAGGAGCAAGTGATCAGAGTGAAACTTCTGAAACTGCAAGCCAAAATAAACCTTTCTTCCTTTTAAGCTGATTATTTCAGGTATTTTGTCATAACAGTGGAAAGCTAACTAATACAAATGGTTTAGCTATTAGGTGTCCCCCCAAAGCTCCTGTGTGAGACAATGCAAGAAGCTTTAGAGGAGAAATGATTGGGTTAAGAGAGATTTAACCCAACCAGTGAATTAATGACCTGATGGGATTAACTGAGTGGTGAATGAAGGTGAGTAGGGTGTGGCTGGAGGAGGTGGATCATTGGGGGCGTGCCTTTGGGGTATATATTTGGTGTCTGGTAAGTGGAGCCTCTTTCTGCTTCCTGATCATCAGGTCAGCTGCTTTCCTCTACCACAGTCTTTCGCCATGATGTTCAGCCTCACCTTGAGCCCCAAGGAGTGGAGCTGCTTGTCTACAAACCGAGACCTCTGAAACTGTGAGCCCCCAAATAAAGTGTTCCTCCACTAATTGTTCTTGTCAGTTCTTTTAGTCACAGCAGCAAAAAAGCTGACAAAAATACTACCTGTCAGATTTGGTAAAAATTAGAAATTTAGCAAATTTCAGGTCACCGAAAGGCTGGAGTGAAAATAGGGCTCTTGTGTGATGCTGGTGGGAGTGTAGACGGGCAGCCTTTCTTTAGAGCAATACTTAGTCAAATGCATATGCCCCAGAATCGAGAAATCTCATTTCTGAGAATGCCACTGGAGAAATTCTCAAGCTGGTCACTAAGGGAAGATACATGGAGATGCTTAAGGCAATCTTGTTAATGGGAACTGAGGGTTGGAGGCACTCTAAGTATTCATCCTTGGGGGAATAAATACATGAAGGAAATGTGGTAGGGAGTACTATGCAGCACTGAAAAGCCATGAAACAGAGATAAAGTCAGTTTTCATTATTTTGCAGTAGTTCTGTTCTATAAAGTCCTGCAAATACTGAATTACTGCTCCTAGGGGATATACAAAGTTAGCTTTCTGTGAGCCTCTGGTCACAATATTTTTGCCAAATGATTAATGCATAACCTTGTTTCCTGTGTGTTTGTTTAAAGACAACTTATTTAATCCATAGTGCTGATTGATTGACATTGGATTCATGACCTGCAGTGCTATAACTCAGCTGGACTAGAGCTTGTCTAATGCATGTACCTTCCCTTCAAGCACATCACAGCCTTCTAGCACTTTTGAACATTCGTCAGCACTTCAGCGCTAGGTTTGGGGGCCATTTTAAGCAGTGAAATTTCTAAGGAAAAATCACTAAAATGGGAAAGATGGCACTAAATAGATTCAAAAAGGACACTTGTTTCTGCCTCTGCTGGAGCCTTGCTGAGCAGGTGACTCCTTTTCACTGCTATGTGTGTGCCTGCAAGTGACCATGAAAGGTGTCTCAACTATTGATTTGGGGGCTACTAATGATACTTCTGGTTACCTGTGACGAGTTCTGCTTCCTCACATGCTGAAGTATAACATTAGAGAGGCACACCAAGGCAAGCATTTAAGCAGGGTTTATTTAAAAGGGATAACATAGACTTCTCCTGGGAGGGAGAAAGGGGACATAGCTGGTATCCTGGTGTCCCAGGAAGTACATGTGTTTTGCCTTTTCATATGTCCTAGGTTTTCTTTATTCTCCTGCTCTCTTCCCATTATCCCTTCTTCCTCCCTACATGACTAGGTCCAGGATATACTCAGTGGGATGGCCAAAAAGGTGAAAAGCACACAGATAAGGGAAAGGGCCTAGGTGAAGTGATTTGGGCAGGAAGGAGGTGTAAGTAACAACTCCCTGTAGGGAGCTAATCCTGGAACAAGTTACCTTAGCAACAGGTTGGAGCAGGGGCAGGTTATTCTGATAAGGGTGGAGGAAAGGGGGCTCTGAAGGCATTAGCATTTCAATATCTCTCCAAATTTTCAGACCCAAATTGCCCTCCTTGATCTGACCTGACTCGATTTACCTGTCTACACTGACTGCCTGCCTAATTCTGGCTTCATCAATACATTTTAGTGAGTAGGTCAAGGCACAAATACAGAATTTGTGAATAATGAGGACGGGTTGTACACTCACAATCC
The DNA here is from genome assembly GCA_004024805.1 of Geosciurus inauris. NCBI lineage: Eukaryota > Metazoa > Chordata > Mammalia > Rodentia > Sciuridae > Geosciurus > Geosciurus inauris. The sequence goes on from PVHX01003817.1 coordinate 99,574, forward strand.
TGGTTGGTTCTTAAAACATAGAATTGAATGGTAAAAAATAAGCAAGAAAGAATCAGATACCTAGCACAAGACCATTTTTATGTCAAAATGTACACAAAGCAAGCACACACGCTTCTCAACAACCAATCCAAATGGAAAGATGCGTATCAAGCCCAATAAGATGGCTCCCTCCTGGATGCAGGCTGGAGATGAAAAGGAATAAACGAATCGACAGATAAAAGTAGAGATGTCAGTGTGTTCTGAGTGAGGGAACTGAGCTCCTGCCTCCACATGTAGAGGTCTGGACTGAAGCCACCTTGGCCCCTCTGTCCCCACCCACATTGGGTCTTCCTTTTCTTTGTGCCCATGTTCCCAACTCTCTCTTCTCTTCTAGCTCTTTGGACTCTCTCTTCTCCAGGCTGAGATTCTTAAAGGCAGGAACTCTGGCTTTCCTCTGTTATACAGTTTGGATCTTGAATGTCCCCCAAAGGCTCCTGTGTTGGAGATCTGCTCCCCAGCCCATGCAGCCATAAGAGATGGTGGAACCTTTAGGAGCTGGGTCTATTGGGAGGAGGTAGGTCATGAGAAGGGGATATTGTTACTCAGTCCTCCTCCTGTCTCTCTTCTTTTGCTTCCCAGCACCATGAGGAGAGCAGCTTCTTCCACCACACACTCCCCACATGAAGCACTGCCCGTCCCCCACAGGCCCAGAAGCAACGGGCCAGCCAACTATGTACCAAGACCTTCAAAACCAGGAGCCAAACACACCTCTCCTCTTTTTACATTTGTCTCAGGTATTTTGTAAAGTAAGGCAAAGTTGATTAACACACTCTGAATACCACAGCTTCCTGGCATATTTTAATGATTTCCTTGTCTTTTATTTATTTATACCCTATCCTGATTTTTAAAAGGATTGGAGGTCATTACCAATGAGGGCTTTGCTGAGTCTATTTGCTGAAGGAATGAAGGCTTGCACAGGCAGATGAGCAAACCAGCAGGTAATTCCTACTCCTCTCCCATCACACCCTGATCTCCGCAGGATGAACCCTAATAATAATATCCATAATAAAAGGGTATGTAATCCCAGCAGCTCAAGAGGCTGAGGCAGGAGGATTGCAAGTTCAAAGCCAGCCTTAGCAACTTAGTGAGGCTCTAAGCAACTTAGCAAGACCCTGTCTCTAAATAAAATATAAAAAGGGCTGGAGATGTGGCTCAGTGGTTAAGTGCCCCCTAGGTTCAATCCCTAATACCAAAAAATAAAAAAAATAAAAAAAAAAATGAAAAGGTGTGTCCGCAGCAGAGCACAAGAGACTTAGACTTTGTCTCTTGAACTTAGCCCTGAAGAGCTGATCAACAACTGCTGATGACTCACATTCGGGTTGTCAGAAACCAAACTGCTTACTGCTTTAAGTCATTAATTCAGAATGTCTTCAATGGGTTTGAATCTGGTTTCTGTCTTCCAATGCATTGCTCATTTCTCTCAGTTTTATGTAAGCTGAAAGTTGGTAAGAATGCCTCAAGTTACCTTAAATTGTTGAAGGTGCCATTTCTAAGAAGGTGCCTGTGAATTCTTGGAGGCAATTTGCACCAATCTCCTGTCACTTAGATTGACTTGTTCTTTTTCTACTTTTCATTTCTCCTCAAAAATACCTAACTACTTCCCAATGATGATCTTGTAAAATATCTGCCTCCAGCATTCAGGATGTAGCCAAGGGGGAGAACATTTACCTGGCCCGGGATTAAATCCAAGCACTTAAAACAAAAACAACCCCCGAAATCCAGATCTGCTGTCCATGACAACGCCCAGATCTCAGCGTGACATTGGGTCACTGAGATGCGGAGTTGGAAGCACATGTTAGATGTTGTTGTAACCTTGGTATTTCACAGAGGAGGAAAAGGATGTGGAGAATACTGTGAGAGGACAGTCAGCTGTCCCTCGGTAGCTACAGGAGGTTGGTTCCAGAACCCCTGTGGATACTAAGGTTCAAGGATGCTCAAGACCCTGGTATAAAATGGTGTAGTATTTGTATACACCCTACCCACATCCTCCCACAAACTTTAAATCATCTCTGGATTACTTATAATACCAGTAAATGCTATACACATAGTTATTATGTGATATTGCTTAAAGAATAATGATAAGAAACAAGACTGTACTTGTGCATTACAGATGCAGTTTTTAAAAGATTCTTTTTAAAATCTGAGGTTGTTTGAATTCACAGGTACAGAGCCGACAGATAAGGAGAGCCAACTGCACTCTAAATGAATGCTCACCCAAATACTTACATGCATAGTTACACTTCCAGGCCAGGCATGTGATCAGTGACCCTGTGTCAACTCGAACCTAGGCTCCTGACTCCATGTACAAGGGTCTTTACAAAGTGTCCCTCCAGTGCAACAGAGACCTTGCTGGCTCCTGGTGACTGCCTCTTGCTTTTGCTCACAATCTGTTAAATAAATCTGCTCTGGCATGTTATTGGAGCTTCATGTAACATGGAGAAAATTGAAACCCAGAAAGCATCCAGGGCTTTAAAATAAGCCAAGTCTCTGGACCAGACATATTGCAATCCAGAACACAGAAATAACCTGTGTATGACCCTGGAAACACTGTGGGCAAGCTTTTTGTTTTGTTTTGCTTTGCTTTTGGGGTTCTATGTTTTTCCCCACATTTTTTATTGGTACATTATAGTCGTACATAATGGTGAAATTTGTTGTTACATATCCATACACGCACACAATATAACAATATAATTTGGCCAATATCGTTCCCCAGTATTTCCTCTTTCCATTCCCTCCTTCCTCTCTGTTTCCTCTTCTCTACTGATCTCCCTTTGATTTTTAAGAGACCCTCCTACCTCACCTTTCTTTTCCTTTTTCTTCTCTAGCTTCCTCATATGTGAGAAAACACAGCCCTTGACCTTCTGAGTTTGGCTTATTTCACTTAACACAATGTTCTCAAGTTCCATCCATTTCCCTGCAAATGACATAATTTCATTTTATTTATGGCTGCGGGCAGGCTTTTTGGAATGTCTGCGAAGGATTCTTGGACAAGATTGGAACTGAGTAGACTTCTCTGAGGAATGGAAAAAGCTTTTGATAGAAAGAAATTCTCTTAAAATTGAGGAAATTGGAGCTGCGGTACAGAGTTGGGAACACATGCAGGATATTCTGGATGAGGCTTTTTCCATTACAAGTAACAAAGGAATGATTTTAACTCACCTAAGTGGACAGGCTATGGTTCATCAGGATAGCTGGGAGTGGAGTCTCTAAAGACATTAAAGGGACATTTCTTTCCATCTCTCAACTCAACCCAGCATGCCAACTCCCTTTTCAGGAAGGCCTCCCAGAGGTGGGTAACAGCAGCTCCCACAATCCTACTGGGGAAAGAGTGCCTTTTTTCTGATAACTCCAAAAATGTCCCAGGGACCACTCTTACTGATCCCCTTGAATAGCAGATTTAGTGGTTTAGCAAATAAAAACTCAGGATGTCCTGTTAAACTGAATTTCACATAAACAACCAATAATTTCCTAGTGCTAAGTGTGTCTCATGCAATATTTGGGATATATAAGACACTATTTACCTAAATTCCAAATATAAATTTGCCATAAATCAGCATCCTGTATTTTATCTGGCAATGCTATCTCCCCACCAATCTATGTGGCCAGGCAGATCAGGAGCTTACCTGGACCTGGGAGTGAGGTCAGCCCTCCCCAATCCATCCCATGGACAGGAAATAAGGAGTGGGTGGGTCACCAATCCAGTACGGTCATGCATCGCTTAATGATGGAGAAAATGCTCTATTAGGTGAGTTCATCATTGTGCAAGCTTGGTAGAGGGTGCTTACACAAGATAAGATGGACTACATCAGTCACTCCATGTGGCTTCTATGCGCAGTCCAGAGACTCTATAAGCACGAGATGCATGAGGCTGCTGCAGACAGAATACTGTTTTAAATATGAAAATGATATCCTTAGGCCACGAGGATTTCTTTCAGCTCCATTCAAATCTTATGGGACCACCAAAGTATAGTGGTCAGTCATTGATTAAAACATCTGTATATGTAGGACCCATCTGTATATGTACAGAGAAACTCAATGCTGTACACATAAAACAGATACCCACCGCGCCTTACTCCACAGGCAGCAAGAAGAGCAAGATAAAAGAGATTCATTCTTCCCTGTTCCCCCACCCCCAGTAGTACTGAGACTCTCCCAGCTGTTTTTTCTGGTCTCAAGTCACATGGCCACTAGTCTGCAGACCCCTAGAGAAAATATATGTGTTCCTTGTTAACCGTGGCAATCCTGCACATAGTAGAACATCAATTAAAAATTGTCGACTGGCCAAATGAAGAAGCACTATTTATAAGTACTTTATATTTCCTTCCTGGGCCTATTTAATTATTCCTACTAGGTGAGATTTCTTGAAAGAGACCTTTGAAGTGTTTTTAACATGAACAATGGTGATGATCTGATGGCAATAGCAAAGACTAATGTGCTGAGCTTCTCTGGCTTACCTCTGGCTCTCTTGAGATTTCTTTGAGGAGCTCATAAATTCCATCTGATAATATCTTGGAAAGAAGAGGAGTATTACTCTCCCAATTTACATATAAAGAAACTGAATCACCAAAGGTTGGATCATTCCATCAAGATCACAAATAGAGCAGATGGGATCTGGCAGTTTGGGACCCCTACTTTGGGCTGGTTCACCAGCTGAGAACGCCTGTGTTTTGTGGAATCATAATACTTGCTCTCTGAAGGCAACATTTCCACTGAGAGAAAGTTGAATAATTCCTGTGGAAAGTTGAACTACATGGACTTTTTTTTGTTTCAGGCAAAATGCATAGCTGGGTGTTCTTTTGAAAGAAATCTTTTCTGAAGACAGGTTTAAGAATGAAGAAAGCAAAGTTGGAGGAGAAGTTAAAGATCGTGGGTTCAGTTCTGGCCCTACCTGTCATTCACCCCAGGTTCCCTCAGGAGACAGACAGAATAAAGGCTGCTTCAGCTGCTGACAGCAGAGAGCCCATGTGCACCAGGCACTTCCCCAAGTGCCTCCCTGAAGCCACACGAAGAGGCCTGTCTGAGGGACACCTGTCACACCATGTTCAGTTGCAGTGTTGAAACTTGGTTATAATAATTCTTTGATAAATGGAAATAAAATGTCTGGAGGGAAAGACTTCTTGTTCTGATTCACGCCCAAACTTCATATGCGCCCTAAAGCCTTCTCTGTCCTAATAAGGAAGGTGTTATTAACTCCATTTTCCAGAGGAAATTTGGACTCATTGATTATCTACCCAAAGTGAAACAGAGTAACTGTCAGAGTTGGGATTTAAAGCCAGAGGATCTGATTGGAAAAGCCCTGGGCTCTTGCTGTGACACCAGCCTGCTTTTCCAGGGGACCTGAAGAGGGAGTGACATGGTGGTGTTAACATGGCATGTACCCTAGGGAATTTTAAGATTCACCTTTACACAGAAAACTGATCTTACCAATGAGCTTTTCTGGTGGAAGACAAGTTGGTGTGTTAACATGGCCTTTGAAAAATACTCCACACTCAAAGGTAGCCATGACAGGAGAGCGTGCAATGAACATGAGGAGGACAGAGGACTGGCGTCATATCTGAATCAGATAATGCTGACAGGGAGGGGATCCATGGCCGTGGCTCTGAGTGGATACATGAGGACCACATCCAAGACAGTTGTTGGACGGAGGAGGTCCCATTTCCTTGGAGACAATAAAGGACTTAAGTAAAAATTGTATAGGTTTTGAGCTGTCCATAGTGGTCTCTTCTTCAGGCTGCTTTTGTTCCTGATCCAAGGTTCTGGACCACACACCTAGTGTTTCTACCTCTGGCACACCCTGCCCAGCACAGGGATGCCTTCTGCTATTCCCTAAGTGATTCCAGCTCTATCTGCCAAGTCTTAGAAACTCCGCAGGCCCTTGGCATTTCTTTTATATACAAGGAGTTCAAGTGTGCGAGCAACACTCATTTATCCCCCCATCCCTACCTACCAAGTGACTCAGAGACAGGCTAGAAAGAAAGCTCAGGGCACTGGCTTCCACCATGCAGCCACTTAGGCACCCAAAGGTGATGTGGAAGGGCTATGTGGTGGTGTTTTGTTTTTTGTTTTGGATAGTAGGGATTGAACTCAGGGTGCTCTATCACTGAGCTGATCCCTAGTCCTTTTTTATTTTGAGACAAGGTCTCACTAAGTTGATGAGGGTCTTGATAAGTTGCCCAAGGTGGCCTCAAACTTTTGATCCTCTTGCCTCAGCTTCCAAGTTGAAGAGAGTATGGCATGGGCCACCACATCCAGCACAAATTATTTCTAGGTGTGTCTATAAGGATATTTCCAAGAGAGATCAGCTTTGGAATTTGTAGACTGCGGAGAAAAATCCAGCCTCACCAATGTGGGATGTCCTCATCCAGTTGATGGCACCTAAATAGCACAGATGTGGAGAAGGGCAAATTCTCTCCTTTTCTGGAGTTGGGACATCCATCTTCTCCTGCCTTTGGACATCTCAGCTATGGGGTCTTAGGTCTTCAAACTCTGGGATGTACACTCAGAACTCCCTACCCCAGGTTCTCAGGCCTTCAACTTCAGACTGGTTTGGCTAGACAGCCTTCAGATTCAGACAAATGATACCATCAACTTGCAGAGAACTGATTGCAGATGTCTTGGTCTCCATAATTGCATTAGCCAACTCCCATAATAAATCTCCTCTCATGTATCTGCATGTATCTTATGGATGCAGTTTCTCTGGAGAACGCTGATTGATAGAGGCTGCATCAACCTTCTAGGCTGCCATACCAAAGGACCACAGGCTGTGGTTAAATACAGACATTCCTTTCCTCACAGTTCTGGAGGCTGGAAGTCCCAGCTCAGATGCTGGTAGCATTGGTTTCTCCTGAAGCCCCTCCCCTGGTGTTGTAGTTGGACATCTCCCTGCGTGGGCCTGCCCTCCGTACCTGTCTGTGTCCTCATTTTCTTATGAGGATGATATTGGATTAGGTCCTACCTTGATGATCTCATTTAAACTTAATTGCTTCTTTAAAGTCTCTATCTTTAAATATAGTCACAATGACGCACTGGAGGTTAGGACTTCAATTTGTGAATTAGGGGAGGAGACACATAGCCCATAACAAGGGTAAAAGCCACCTCTCTTCAGTAATTCCAACTGGGTGACCCAAGAACCGGCCACCCAAATAAAAGTTATGGAACTGGCATCATGTAGTCAGCTCCAAACAGCCCCTTTCCCAATACCCCTCAATTGCCTGAAGGCCAGGTGTAGTCTTACTTGCTTCTTGTGCTAATCCCAGGCAAGCTTCCCCAGTTCCCAGTCCTGGAAGCCACAGATATGATACTTAAGCCCAGAAACTAAAATGACTGGCTGCCTCTGATTCTGGTCAGCAGTCACGCACCTTAGCAAGCTGAACATTGCCTAAAAGAGAACCCCAGCTGCGATGGTTTGAACGTCATGTGTTGGAAACTTAATCCCCAAATTCATATATTCATGGCATTTGGGAGGGAGAGTTAGATGGAGTTATGAGGGTTGAGCTCCCATGATGGGATTAGTGGCTTCATAAGCAAAGAAAGAGACCTGAGAAAGCATACTTGCTATCTCATCCTGTGAAGCCTTTGTCATGTTAAGATGCAGCAAAGGGCTGGGGTTGTGGCTCAGTGGTAAAGAACTTGCCTAGCATGCGTGAGACACTGGGTTCCATTCTCAGCACCGCATACAATAAATAAAATAACAACTAAAAAAAAATTTTTGAATGCAGCAGAAAGGTCTCATCAGATGCCAGCACATTGATATTGGACTTCTCAGCCTCCAGATCTATAAGAAATAAATTTATTTTCTTAAAATTATCCAGTCAATGGTATTCTGTTAAAGCAACAGAAAACAGACTTAAGATGCCAGGATAAGGGGCAGAGCTATGGGCAGATCTGAGAATCACACACAACTTGAGAGTGAAGCCCCAAGCTCAGCTGCAAGCAGACAGGATGACTGACCAGTTCCCATGGACCAGGATCGTGTCAAGTCAGTGCTTGGCATATAGTGGACACAGGATAAATGCCTGTGGGATCATATGCTTCAGTTCAAAAGCCGAGCTATTTTCAAAGGAAATTAAGAAAACAGTCCTCATCTAAGATGCCCAATTTATACAACAAAAAAAAAGGAACCTATTTTGAATTTTAAGGGCCATTTTCAGGAGGCAGTTGAAGTTGGGTACAACAAGCCATACTGTCACAAACATATTCCGTGGCCTTAACCACTCACTTGGTCTCCTCCTGGATAATTTAAAGGAACTGAAACACATGATCTCTAGGCTAACGTCAAGCCCTGCATGGCCTAACACTGATTTTTTTTTCAAGGTCATTTTATATAGATATATATATACACACACATAAAAAAACTATGTGTATATATGTATGTATGTATGTACATATATACCACATGCTATGTGTGTATATATATGTGTGTGTGTATGTATTCTATGTGTGTATATATAGTATGTAAACATATACATATATGCATGTGTATATACATGGTGGATATGTGTGTGTGTGTGTTTGTGTGTCTGCGTGTGTGTTATGTGTGTTTCCTGGGAAAAAAGGCCAATTAGTCCCCTTTAACCAATTCTTGGAAAAAGTACAAAAAAAAAAAAAAAAAAATCAGGTGGCCAAATGACTTCATCTAAGAACACTATTGTGGAGATACAGTGGCCTAGTAAAAAGAGCCATGAGCAAAGAACCCAGATATCTAAGCTCCACATCTCTTCGACCGACTAACTGAGTTATGAGGCAAGTAACACAGCATGTCTGAGCCTCATTTTCCTGGTGAATAAAATTAAAAGTGTTGGAAGATGCAAGCTGTGTAGTGAGCCTCTGTTTGGTTTTACCCACAAGAAGGACCCTGTACAACCATGTCACTGGTTTTCACATGTGCCTTCCCAGTCTCTTCCCTCAAGGTCAAGAGTGATGAGCAACCATGGGCTGAGTACCTAGGCTGCACAGGAGCATGCCACATGCTGAGAGGGACATGCCAAGGACCCAAGGATAGTGGCAGAAGGGAGATCCCTCTCCAGAACCAGGAGAGTTTAATTTTTATTTTATTGGTTGCATTTTCTTTAGCTTACCTAAGATATAGTCACTGCCCACTTAGAGTACAGAAAATGGCATAAAAGAGAATGTACTGCAGGGTCGATGGCGGAAGAGGTACAGCCCCACTGGGCTCTCTTAATGCGTCCTTTCCCCACTTCACAGAGAAAGGAAGTTGCTTCCAGAACAAGCCCCTGAAGTCAGTATTTCTGGATGGAGCTAAAATTCTTTAAACAATTTTTGTATTCAGGTAAACAAGACCAGTGCTGCTAAAAAGAAAATAGACAAAAATCTACAAAAATCTGGGTAGTGAGTGGGGAACTTTAATGAGAAGGCTTGGAACTCTTAGGTGACAATAAAGCAAATATAAGAGACCAAAGGGAAGAGAAGCAAGGGAGCAGAGTCTCCAGCGAGTGACAAAAAGAGGCTGTGAGGGACATTTTGAGAAACAGGTACAAACGCAAGGCAGGCTAAGCCTCCGGCAGTAAGCCCAGGCGTTGTCTCTGCCACCAGTGAAATTTCCTAAGCAAATGAACAGTCTCTAAATTGTAAAAGCAAGTGACAGGAGAAGCAAGTGGGAACCTTGGGCTCACTCCCCAGACACTGTCGCTGAGGGAAATCCAGGGCAGGGGGAGATGCCTGGGAGGAGCACGAGTGAAGAGGGAACTCCAGCCCACAGGCTGAGGCTGGGGCTCTCCAGGTGCCACCGACGGAAACAACCTTCTTTGTCATCAGCTCTGATGTGGCATGATTATTTTTTTAAAGCCTTTAAAACACTATTTTTACCCTGAGCACATTTTTTTTTCTTCCAAAGGAACAAAAGGATCACAACCCACATGCTCCTCAAACTGGCAGCCCTGAGAACAGGCAGGGCTCAGATTTACATATGGAGGGAGGCTACCCCCGCACTCCCGCCCCCTACTCATTCCCACAGGGAGAAACCCACAGAAATGCCAGGGCGTGGTGTTGTCACCCCTCCTGAAACAGAGGAGCACAGACAGATGATGAATGACAGGGCCATTCTGTCAGGCTTGGCCATTGACAATGAGTGTCTTAAGAATGAAGGGCTCCTCTTTCTTTGTGATCTCTGCCTCTCTCTCTCTCTCTCTCTCTCTCTCTCTCTCTCTCTCTCACACACACACACACACACACACACACACACACACACACACACACAGAGCTTGGAAGCTTGATCTATTCCTCCACAAAGTTCTGTCTTTCTGCTTCAGAGTTCATATCCCCTATGTCCCTCACAAGTTCCAAGGCAGCTAATTAAATATGATTGAGTCCTTCAGCAGTTTAGGAAAAGCAAAAACTTCCACTGTCTTTCTTTTCTTTCTTTTCCTCCAAATAACAAGCACTTAAGGATCATGCTCAGAGACACACCAATAAGATGTTTTCTGTGTCCTCCCATGTGATGCGATTAAAAAACTTGAGAGTGGAAGTGCTTATCTGTGGTGGTGTAGTGAGAGAGACAGAAAGGAAGAGAGAGGGACGAAGAGAGAAAGAGAAAGAGAGAGACGGAGAGAGAGATTTTATTATATCTTCATTTTTTTTAAAGAAAGAAAAATCTGGTAAAAACCACACAACAGCTCTACAGTCTGCCTTAACTTTCTGAGTTTCTCTTAAAATGGAAAATATTAAGAGTATTACTCATACATTTATTTTAAAAATGGAAGGCAAAGGGAAAGCAGTGATTCATCCCCAACTCCAGAGACAAAGAGCAAACCAGTGTTAGACTTTTCTTGGGCCTTTGGATTTAAGGTGAAGTCTGAGGACGTGATGTCCCCTGGGAGAGGCTTTTGGGCTGCCCAGGTGCACTCTGACCTTATCTCCTTTTCAGAATCCAGGTCTCACCACCTCCCCCAATCCTGAACCTCTCTCCATCTGGGCTCTTGGACTGTGCCTAGCTGAGACCTTGCACTTGCATGCTCCTGGGTGCCTGCTGCAGGCCACTCTGGAAGGCCTTCCCAAAGGTCACAGGAACCCTGGAGCCAGGAGGAGGGCTGAAGCCAGCTTCCCCTCCCCCCCTTGATGGTCATGGTCACCCTCACTGCTTTGTGGCCTCCTGATACCAGCCCTGTTGCCCAGGAAATGATTTTGCCCTTCAGTGGCATTTGGACTTGTGGACAGGGCCTGACTAAGTCCTGAGGCCTCCTGGTTCTCAAATCCATACAATACTTAGGAAACAGAAACCAAAAAAGGCATGGAAAATACATGGGTGGGGAGAAGGTCAGATATGGCTTAAAGAAAACTATTATTGGATATTTGCCATTGAGGAAATAATAAATCAAGGTAATGATCCTGTGAGGATGCACCTGCTAATACTCTCTGTAAAGATAAGTCAGTCTCACCTTATAGAAGGATATTAAACAGATCTGTCAGCCCCAGGCAAAGTAGGCTGGCTAAACAGACTGACAATTAATAGATAGCCCAGAAGGTAAACACCATCTGAGAAGAGTCACTTAAAGGCTGGCATTTTTATTTTAAATGGGGATGTTTATAGAAGAAACAGAGTTCAAAAATTAAGTGCCTTAATTTTTGAAATAAGAAGTGGGGCTCCCCTGGCTCCTGTCCGAAGCGCCCATTCTGAATCAATGCCTCACCTCTTAGGAGCTTTATGAATCCTTTTACCAGAAAATTACAACTTCCACTTTAAATGCCTGGTCTTTAAAGGGTTAATCAGCTCTTTGGTGTTTTTATTTTTATTTTTTATTTATTTATTTTTTGGTATTGAGAATTGAGCTTAGAGGTACTTCACCGCTGAGCCACATCCCCAGCCCTATTTTGTATTTTATTTAGAGACAGGGTCTCACTGAGTTGCTTAGCACCTCGCTTTTGCTAAGGTCGGCTTTGAACTCGCAATCCGCCTGCCTCAGCCTCCCAAGCCCCTGGGATTACAGGTGTATGCCACTGCACCCGGCAGTGTTTTTATTTTAAATGAAGTAAGATCTAGTTTTATTTTAAGTTGGGATAACTTTTCAAACATCCTATAGAAAGGTTTCGTGTGACTATTGAATGTGATTTAAAACAATCTCCTAGGAGCACACAGAGTCTATACACCTGAAACACTTTCTTATTTGACATTTGCTCATAGCCAAAGATCAAATATGTAGCCTGAGTTCAACCTCAAGTTCATCAGCACATTTATTAACAGAGGTTTAGGTTTAGAAATATATCACTAGTACTAATTAATTAAAGAGGATTTTCTTTCTGATCGTTTCAATCAGAAACTACTGATTTCCACACGAGTTTCCTTTCTCAGGCCTGCAAGCCACACAGTGTTCTCCCCAAAGCAGGTGGCACATTCCCCTTTGGCTACCTCCTCTCATTGGTTAACTGGATCCTCCTCTTCACCACAGCCCTGCTTTACTGTTCCTTGGAGTGCTCTTGACATGAAATTACTCCTTGTCACCATAGTGCAGTTAGAACGGTCTCCATGCCAACTCTGCAGGCTCTGTGGTCTCTGGGAGGGCCACTGAACAGTGCTAAGGCCACAGCTGTGTCTTCATGCATCTGGGCCTTCTCCATCCCTTACCCATCAGCAGATGCCTGGCTGGCTTCTTCGCTCTCTAGCATCCTTCTTTTAGTCAGGCTTAGGTAGCAGTTGTGAGTTGAGACAGGCTCCATCTGTCCCCATGTCCTCAGTCCCTGCTTTCTTTGCCTTCTCCAGGAGACACACGTTAGGCCTGAGTCAGGTCCAGTGGAAAGTGTTCCCTTTCCCTTCCATTTATAAACTATCTAAAATGAAGGACAAACACCTGAGGTGTTACAGGCACATCATGTTTTCTCCCATCCCTTATCTTGACCTCTGCTCTCCCTCCTGGGTTTGGCTCCTTGTCCTGGGTTGATACCCTAGTTCCCCAGCAGCCATATTGCTCTGCCCTGTGTTCTGACCAAAAGGCAAAGACTGTCCATGCTCTGGAGCTGTTGCTAGTTTCGCCTCCTGAGTGCAGAGGCACTTTGCACACTGTCCTAGGACAGTGCATCTGCCTGACATCCAGGTCTTGACCTCTGTTTGGGGTCACTGTGCTCTTCCCTTTGAGGGGCTCCTTTTCATTATCTTGGAGCTCTAAGGCTATCAGTCAGAACTCCTCAAGCAATGCCACCCTCTCTCTGCCCCACCGGATGCCTGAGATTGGCCAGCTGGGGGAATGGCAACCTTTGACCATCAGTATGATATCACATGAAAGAGCACATTTATGTCACCTGAGACTCAGTGAGACATCAGACATCCGGTTGTTTGAAAGGCCAGATTCCTGTCACCATGAGACTGCTTCCTAATTTCTGCAATAGCGTATACACTAGGATGTTCCTGCACCAGACAACAGGGGGTTGAAGACGTGGTCAACTGGCTAGTGTAGGCCATTTGCCACTCTGGTATAAATGTGCTTCTTTCTTGTGCAGTTGGCATTCAGATTTGCAATTTGTGTGCCCTGATGCCATTGAGCCCTTTCATACCCACTCTTCATTAGAATATGTCTCCTTTCTCTCGATTGTGAGAGAGAGAATGTAGCAGTGTTCTCGATAATAGCCAGACAGTCACTGTTGTCCATGGAACAAAGCTGCACCGGGATGCATCGCTTAGTAAATAAAGTGAGTGTGAATGGCGTGGATGTGGGCAGAGAATGGAGAGCTCAGTGCACCTGGGTGGCTGGGTGGGCATGAGACTCCTGCAGAGTGTTCACTAGGTCCTCTCTCTCAGGGTTGCATTCATAAGGAACCTAGGACAGACACCACAAGCACATCTGAAGTCATAACAGAGAAGAAAGAGAACAAGAAGCTGTTCAGTGTAGACAGACTTACAGTTTCTTGACTCTACAATGGTGTGGAAGCGATATGTATTCAGTACGAATTATGCCTTGAATTTTGGATTTAGATCTTTTCCTAGGCTAATGATGTGCAGTCTGATCTTCTCATGATGCTCGGCAGAGGGGAACAACCAATGATCACGAAGGGAGACAACCAACGCTCCACGGCGGTGCTATGCTGCTGAGTTTGGATGTTTGGCAGGTTAGGTGCATGACATGCATTTTTGATTTACAGTATTTTCAATTTACAGTGGGTTTATTGGAACTTTAACTCATCTTTAAGTTGAGGAACATCTGTATTTACTAAGTGCCAACTTAAGTTCTGCACCTGTGTCCTTTGGTATAACCATTTGACACTCCCAGAATGGACTAAGTACCAATTTTACAGATGAGAAATCCAAGGCTCAAGGAAAAGTCAAGCAATTGGTTTAAGAATTGCAGTTTTGACTGTGCATTTCCAACTGTGTGACCTGGCGCAGCCCAGTGAGTAGTGCAGCTGGGATTGGGACCAAGTCCTTCCAACTCCAATGTCCGTGACACCCTGCTGTGTTGTTAGCCAAGGTGTTTTTATGGGTATGACGCACCACGTCTTTTGTCCTTAGCTCTCTCAAACTTCTAAGCCATGTTAGAGTTTCCAAAGAACTTGGCTTCAAAGCTAATTCTCACTAAGAATGGGAGATAGTTGGCCCAGGTGACACAGTAACCTACATGCTGGGGAGCTGGGGGTGGCAGAGAGTCTAATGGCAAAGCCTTTGTAAAAATAGAATTTTATTATATAGACTTCTAACACTAGGTGTGGTCAAGAGAATGTTTAAAGATAAGAGTCTGACACAGCCAGAGGGAGCTGTGAGAACCTAAAGACAGAGTTCCCAGCAGTGGGGACAGAGCATGGTTCCAGATCTCCATTCCCTAGCATTCAGCAGATGGCTTTCCTGAGGGTATTTGCAAAAAAGTGTGGATGATTGCAGGAGTCACACAGGAGAACGTTCCCCCTACAGTGCCTGGGCATCTTGGTTCAATGCAAATGAAAAAGCAAGATCAAGAACTGTAGAAAAGCAAAGCATTCCTGCTACCTTGAGGTTTCAACTTCATCCATTTTCAGGCAGAGCCATGAAAAGTTGATTTTTACACCAGGAAGGACCAGGCTGGGTGAGTCTGGATGGACAGAGAAGCTGACAACCCAAGGTAACTGCAGAGCTGGGACAGCGAACCCAGAGGTCTGGGGCAAGAAGAGACTCACCACCAGGGTTTCTCAGATGACTCCAAGACCAGTGACAGAATAGGAGCTAACTGCAAACTCACACCAGGGTTGTGATCATGAGAGATCCACAGGGTGCTTTGTTACATATTTGAGAATATCTACAGTTCATTCCACACTATGGCTTTAGTTCCTTACTAGTCCAGAACAGGATGCAGTAGTGAAGTGCACATGAACTTTAAAAGTCAACAGACTTGCTGGATGGGTACAGTGGCACACACCTGGAACCCCAGCAGCTCAGGAGGCTGAGGCAGGAGGATTGCATGTTCAAAGTCAGCCTCAGCAACTTAGCAAGGCCCTAAGCAATTTAGCGAGATCCTGTCTCAAAATTTAAAAATATTAGAAAGTGCTGGAGATATGGCTCAGTGGTTGCACCTGTGGGTTCAATCTCCAGTACCAATATGATGATGATGATGATAATGATGATGATGGGAAGAAGAAGAAGAAGGAGGAGGAGGAGGAGGGGGGAGGAGGAGAAGGAGAAAGTCAACAGGCTTGAGCTGGGCATGGTGGCACATGTCCATAGTCCCAGCTATTTGGGAGGCTGAGGCAGGAGGATGACTTGAGCCTAGGAGTTTCAGGCCAATGTAGACAAGATAATGAGACCCCCTCTCAAAAAGAAAAAAAAAAGTCAACCAACTTGAGTTTCTTCAGGTGTAAAAAGGGGGTAGCAATAGTCACGTCAGGGTATTAGCAAGAAAAGGACATCACGATGCTAGAGTGGAACTGTGGGTTTAATCAGACTTTTTTGGGGAGGTACCAGAATTAAACCTAGGGGCACTTTATCACTAAGCCACATCCCCAACCCTTTTTTATATTTTATTTAGAGATGGGATCTCACTGAGTTGCTTAGGGCCTCACTTAGTTGCTGAGGCTGGCTTTGAACTCACAATCCTCCTGCCCCAGCCTCCCAAGCTGCTGGGATTATAGGTGTGCGTCACTACACCCAGCCTTAATCAGACTGTTTACTAAGAGGTGGGTATCAGCAACAGAAGATTGTTTTTTTGGAGCCTGGGGAGAGATGTAGAGAGAGGTGCGAGAGGGGAGGAGCAGCCCACAGGAGCCAGGTTGGAGGTGGAAGAGCACACCCAATGCCACTGCAGACCACAAGGTGAGGAGGAGGACAAGCACCCTGCGGTCCCCTCTCCCATCTTCCCTCCGCAACAAATCAGTCAGCAGCCAGCGCCTAAGGGCCTGAGTGAAGCAATTCATTAGAATCAGCCTCCAGGACATGAGGCAGGGCAGCCTGGACGATGGATCTGAAAGATCTAACGGAAATCACTGGGACCCTTAACAAATAATTTATTGAGTGTCAAGAATATCCTTTGGAAGACCAGAATATGCCACCCCAAAATATGAAAGATAGGTGAGCTGAAGGCAATTAAGAAGAAACAGATGCAGGAAGGCTTTCTGCTCTCCCTCTACTTGCATGAAAGTCGGACATGGAGTCACGAAGACAAAGGGACCCTGCTCTGCCTTCTACCAGGAAGAAAAAGGTTGACCACTGAAGACCCCTGTAGATGTAGCAGATCTGGGCTAACAGGCTGCACCAACCTGGCTTTATCTGTTATTTGCCTTCCCCTAAGTTGCTACCCCTAGAGACTCCAACTCTTTTTCCTTTGTCTTGTTACTTCTCTGAAAATTCACTACTCTTTGTTGCAGATGCTGTACAAACTGGAAATCAGAGCAGCCCCTCTGAGAACTATTCACTTCCTGGGTGTCTCTATATATACGTAAAATATACACGGTAATAAACTTCTGTTGGGTTTTCTCCTGTTAATCAGGGTTCTGCGCCATTCAAGAACTTTTGGAGGTTATTCTTCCCCTACAGCACCAAATTCTGCACCAAGTCTGTAGATATAAAGCACTCAGCAAAGTCACTACAATTCTCACTGTGTAGTTGGGGAGTCACTGGTCAAAAAAAAAGAGAAAGACAGAGACAGAGAGAAAATAATTTTATCATTGCAAACTATAATAGGAAATATGAAGAAAAGGTCTAATGCGTAATGCAAATTACACATCAGGCTCAGACCAAAGAGGCAGGAAAAGATGCATAAGAAGTTAAGTTGAGATGGCAAGGAGATGTGGAGGTTGTTTCAGGTGAAGGAATAGACTCTGGGGGCTGGAGGAAGAGAATGTCTTGAGCAAGTACACTGTGAGTGGTGGGAATGTTCCAGAATGAAAGATGGGTGGTGTGACAGTACAGGCTAAAATAGGTAGCTGAAAGGGCGTGTGGAAATGGACCGAGGTCAATGTTATGGCTTGGATGGGAGGTGTGCCTCAAAAAACGCCTGTGTTAACGCAGGAATGCTGGGAGATGGAATGATTGGATTGTGAGAGCTGTGACCTAATCAGTCCATCTCAGGTTTATGCACTAACTGGGCAGCAGCTGGGGGCAGGTGGAGTGTGGCTGGAGGAGGTGGGTCCCTGGGGCATGCCATGGACACCCTGTGGCCCCTCCCCTTTCTTTCTCTGCTTCCTGGCTGCCTAAATAACAGAGGAGCCATGATGTTCACCTCACCGCGGGCCCACCATGGACCAAGTCTCTGAAACCATGAGACACAAGAAACCCTTTCTCCTCTAAGTTGTTCTTACCAGATATTTCGGTCACAGTGATGAAAACCTGACACCCTTGACTTTGTAGGCTATTAAGGACATTGGGCTAAACCATGAGCCCCAGGAAGCCATTAGGAGGAACAATGAGTTGTGGATGTCTTTTATAAAGAATCAAACTGGCTTCTGAGGGGAGAAATCTTTGGAACGGTCAAGAGTAGATGTTGGGAGACCAATCAAAGGACCATTGCAGTGAGAGATAACAATTGCTTGGTCTGAAGCTAGGGTGATTGTTCATTCATTCACTCGTTCTTCACAGTTCTGCTCTGGGTTGCAGGCACTATTCTGTGGCCTGTGCAATGTGCAACACAGACATGGTTTCTGTCCTCAGGAAGTTTATATTCTGATGGAGAAAGATACAATAATGGCTAGGGAAAGTAGGCGTGGATGGACACATGTAGGCAGTAAAACCAATGGAAGTCGGACATGGGGCTGGGGAAAGGAAACTACGGGTTTCTGGCTTCTACTACTAGAACAATGGTGCCATTCACCAAACTGAGGGATTGTGACAGAGAACTAGACTCCGTGGGACAATCATGAGTTCTGTTTTAAACATTGTCTTAGTCTGTTTTCTGCTGCTATAAAAGAATACCTAAGAGCAAATAATTTATAAACAGTAGGACTTGACTTGGCTCATGATTGTGGAGGCAAAGTCCAGAGCATGGCACCAGCATCTGGTGAGTGTCCCAATGTCTTCTGAAGAAGGGAAAGTGCAGAAGAGCATGTTATGGTTGGGAAGTGAGGTGTCCCCCCAAAAGCTCACGTGTGAGACAGAGCAAGAAGGTTCAGAGGAGAAATGATTGGGTTGTAAGAGTCTTAACCCAATCAGGGAATTGATCCCCTGATAAGAATTAACCGAGTGGTGAGAAGGCTGGTAGGGTGTGGTTGGAGAGTGGGCATTCAGGGCACAGTATATGTTTTCATTCTGGCAAGTGAAGTCTCTCTCTGCTTTCTGATCATGTGAGCCGCTTTCCTCTGCCACACCTTTCCCTTATGTGGTTCTGCCTCACCTGGAGCCCCGAGGAATGGAGCTGGCTGTCTATGGACTGAGACCTCTGAAACTATGAGCCCCCAAATAAACATTTTCTCCTCTATGATTATTCTGGCCAGGTCTTTTAGTGGCAGGAGCGAAAAAGCTGACTAAAACAGAGCACAACAGGCCAACTCACCTGTATAGCAAATCCACCCTCAAAATACCTAACCCATCGTGGCCTAATCACTCCTCCTGAAGCTTCACTTCCTAATACTATTTTACTGAAGATTAAGTTTCTAATAAATAAATTTGGGGAGACCCACTCAAACCATAGCAGATATGCCAAATTTGAGGAGGTGGCTTTGATACAAACTTACCTTGCAGAGTAGCTATGACATTTAAATGACAGAGTCTCTCAGAGAGCACTGCCCACATAGGGTATTAAGTGCCAAGTGCTCCACACATGTTAGCCAGTCCAACTGTGAAGGGGGCAGGGGGGAGGGGAACTCTCTTAGAGGATTAGTAAATGAAGGTGTCTGAAATGTCTCTACCGACTGAGTAACTTCTGTTCCTCTTGGGTGGACTAAGGAAGCATCTCACAGAATGACATCTGAGAGGCTGGAGAAGAACTTGACCCTAAGAAGGGAGGTGAATGATGTCCCAGCCCAGTCCCTGGTGTTTGGCTGCTAGGTCAGTACAGAGATGGATCTGAATTAGATAGAATCTTGAAAAACTCCCGGACATTTCCAGATGCCCCCCAGCACTACCTGGCTAGGAAAAATCCCTGGGTTTGGCTCATCTTGGAGTTTCTTCCAGCAGGCAGTTTGAGGCAGCTGTTCCAGTCTGTGCTTAGAAGTCAGGACCAGTTGGAAGCCTTAGCAATTTGCCAGCTCTGACCTAAAATAAGGGACTTCCTGGGCAGAGGGGTGGGCGTTGGCTGCAGAGCCCCCACAAAGCACATGGGATAACTCACTTCCCAGCTTAGTGCTCTAAAACAGTCTGCTTAAAATAAAAATTAAAGAGAATCATTCCACTGGAAAGAGGAGAGGGAGAACACCTTATAAGAGAAGGGCAACACCTTGTAAGTAATAGATCTGGAGCCTGGGAAAGGTGAGCCTCTGCTTTACCCTTGTGTTGGGTAAGGACTTTGTGGTCTTTTTCTTTCTTCTTCTTTTTTCTTTCTTTGCACCATTTACAGGGCCAGTTCCTATCCATAGGCTGCCAATCCAAGCATCTGGTTAAAATAGGACTAGCTTCTAGTGCGTGTGAAGCCTGGTTGGTCACATCATAAAGACCTCTGGAACTGTCTTGGGATCAAGTGAGCTTGGCTGGCTTGTCGGTTCTTTGCACAGTATCAAGCTCCTTGAGTCCCCTATGGTTCATTTGGTATTTATTGAACAATTACTATGTGCCAGAAAAGCTGCTACCACAACAGGAGCCCACAGGTGATTCCTTTTCAGAGTAAGAAAAGTATTGGGTGGGGGCTATTATTTTACCCATTGTCTTCTCTGATCTGTTGAACAAGCCCCCAAACAAGAAGAGGAGAATACACCTGAGGCAGTAACAGCCCATAGCAATATTAGTATTGTTGTCAGTTTTATTTTCAAAAACACCCAAATCGAAACACAGATGCTTGTATCTGGAAATTTCTATTTGAGCTGTCAGAGATGATAGCATCTAGGGCATGTTTGATAACCAGAAAGCTATAGTGGAGATTCAGTGCTAAAAATGGTGTCTGCCTGTAGCACAGGAAAGCTGACCATGAGGATAAACTGGTTGTGGAAAGAAGCCACCCACCCCTACCTCCACCCCAACCCCGTCACTCTCAAATAGTGATTTTTAAAATTCAACTTCAGAATTGAACAGAAAAAGCATCTCATCCAAAGCTGTTAATTTGAAAAAAAAACCAGATCACTCCACAGGAAGATTTGTAATTCAGTCCACTACTGACTTTATGCCTAGAAGCGAAGTAAATACTTTGTTGCTAAGGGGATTAATTAGTTAATATTTGTAAAGGGCTTTAAAGATGAAAAATATTCTATAAATGTAAAGTATTATTACTATCACCAGTAGTTCTATTGCTCTCATATTATGTAGGAAGAGTTATTTTTTAGCCTGGTTAGAGATTCTTACGGTGCAAATGGAAAAGAACAAGAGAACAGCAAGAATTCACAAAAGAATGTGACCTACTGGTTTTTGTTTATTTAAAAGGAATTTCTGTAACTGAAGAAAGCTTTCTTGACATCTCGTCCAAAAAAAGAATACACAGTTTACAATTCTTTTTATTTTATATGTTGGCATCGTCTTCCCGCGCCTCCCCAGCAGCCCTTTCTTTGGACCAGTGGGAGGAGAGAGCTGTTTTGAAAGTTGAGTCTTGCAGAAGGAGAGGTGGCCACGGTCTCCTGCTGATGCCCAGCCCATCCAGAAAGGACAGCAAAATTGTCCAGGAGAGGGGATATGTGTCTTCTAGGAGTGCCAGTCAGATCTTGGCAGGTGGCCTTGAGGGTGATGTCCCTCACTGTCACACATAATCATTATGGGGTTTGATGCCAGCAATAGCCCAGTGTGACCCAGATCATGCCAAGGCATTGGAACAGGATTTATTGACTAACACAGTAGCTAAGGAAGGTCAACTGGAGGGAACAGCCTGCATGAGAAGCTTCTAGTGACATCAAAAACCAGTTTAAAGACCAAAGCACCAAGTCCAGGGATTTGACTGTGCTCAAGATGGCACCTAAGATGACACTGATAGAAAGGTGCCAGATCAGTCGAATGGTAGCTGCTATTTGGTAACTTCTTTGTCCCCACCCTAGGCAAGTACTTCTTTATCGAACATGTATGACGTGCCTTGCTGTGTGTTAATCTCCAGTCTGCAGCCCTCATGAGTCTTGGCAGAGAGCGAGGAGAACGACATGTTCCTAAATAAGATGAGGAAGTGAGCCAAGGGGGCGGGGCAATGGGAACAGAGACATTACAGAAAATGGGTTTGAGTCTAGTGTGAAACTAGCCTCTTTCAAGTTTCCAAATGAGATGTCAGCTAATGACAGACCTGTGCATAAAATCCACTGACCAGGTATGAAGAATCAATTTTTGCAGAGGGGAATCAATTCTCAGAATCAACTTTCTTGTTTGGAGCAGCTCAAGAAAACCTATGACCAAGAGTCAGCAATCATTTTTTTGGTGCTTGGGAAGTTCTGCTGTATTTCTCATAAATCCTGAGCTTTTGGGTTTTACATGGGCTCAATGAAGTGTGCTATTTTGGGCAGTGTGGCAGGGCCTCAGGCATGTTCATAAATAAAAGCATCTTTCAAAATATGTACTGACAGTCTGACCTCTGCAGAGCAGTCATACTAGTGGTGACTTTTCTGGGGATAGTAGAACTTTCCAGCTGTCTTTTGAAGACAGTTGAAAGGAGAACCAGGGTGTGTCCTTCGCTGGTGTTGAAATGGCTCTTGGGAATGTTTTTTCCCTCATTATTCTTCCAGGCTCCCACATTCCCCTACCAGTGGGAAAGACCTCTTGGTAATAACCTGCAATTCTTTTTCTTTTCCCCTTGGGCTTTTAGTCATCACATGCCACCTGTATGTAGTAACTGTCAGTTAGCCCCTGCCTGTTTGATTCTGAAACAGTGAGGAGTCAGGGTATTTAGGGACCGAAGTCAATGTCATGAGGAGGAGATGGAAGGACATCCAAAGGCAAACATGTCCCAAGAGGAACAGAAAGGTGGCAGTGGCAGCAAGCCATTCTCTCCCTTCTCCTTCTACCCTCCATCCCACCAAGATGGTCCTTAGAGTGTCGGGGAGACTGGAGGCTGAAACTGGATGTGTTTTCCTCTGGCATAAGCCTTGCTTAGAATGAATGCCCACCATGGAGCTAGACTAGAATCATCCATGTCCTATACTACAGTTTGACTATGTCCCCTTCAAAGCTCATGTTGAGGCTGAATCCCTAATTCAGTAGTGTCGGGAGGTGGGGCCTGATGGAAGTTGCTTAGGTTGGGAGAGGTCCACCCTCATAAATGGATTAATGTTGCTATAAAAAAGGGCTTTGAGAAATAAGTTCTCTCTCTCTCTTCTACTCTTCTGCCCAGTGAGTGTTCCTCCTTTCTGGAGAATGCAGCTTTCTGGGCGCCATCTTGGAAATAGAGGCCCAATCATCACCAGACACTAAACCAACTTGCACCCTGATGGACTTCCCAGCCTCCCAAACTGTAAGATTCAAATTTCTGTTTTTTACAGGTTACAGTGCCAGGTGTTCTATTATAGCACCACAAAATGGACTACCGAATTCCCATAGTGTCCAACTGAAAATCACCAACCATCCAGCAGAGACAGACAAGCATTTGTTTCGAGGATAACCCAAGGAGCCTGAGTGGGCACCATAACAATGTCAGTCGGTCTAAGTCTTTTATCATCTCTCCATCTCTACCTTGTATTTTCATTTCAGTAAAGACTGGGTATGAGTATGGGTGCACATGAGCACATGTGTGCACGTGAGATCTGTATGTCTTGTGCATGCACAAGTGATTGTGTGTGCACATGTGTGTACATGTATGGCTATGTGTATGCACACCAACAGCACCACATAGCACATAATGCTGTGATGTCACTGACTGCTGGTGGCCATCCAGCCTGCCAGCTAGACAGAGGAATGAGCTGCATTTACCACTATAAACTCCATTTTCACTGTTTTATTTTTGCTCTCTTCAATATTATTGTTTCTCTTTTTTTTTCTATATAAGTTTGCTCTCCCAAGTAAGATTATAAATTGCTCAAGGACAAAGACTGTATCATATTTTGTGTGATTATGAGACAGCTCCAAGGCAGCTAGCTCCTCTGGTCAATCTTTGTGTAAATTCTCCCTGACCCCCAGGTAAATACGCCACTGCGGCTTCACTTCAGCTCCTGGAATAAGCCTTTTCATATCTGCAGGGCAAGGGGAAGGGTGCAGACCCCAGTGGCCAGCTGTCAGTGCAAGAATGTCAGCAGTGACACACAGTGGAAGGGACCCACTGAGCCCTCCCCATTTTATGCTCTGTGGTACACATTTGAGGTGTCACTGACTATGGCTGGAAATATAACATGAGCAAGTCAAATCCTCATCCCACCCAGATGACACAGGAGCCACTCTCCTGGTTGTTCTCTTCAGATCCACCCTCTCCCTTTCTCTGCCCACTCTGGTCCCCAGAAGCTAACTCTGAGATCTGCATCACAAGGGCTTTCCTCCCCTCTACCAACTGGGTTCTGCCAGGGAAAACTGAAGGTGGGAAGAAAGAGAGGTCTTCCAGCCCCCACTCCCTCCCTGCCAGATGCGATCCTGGCAAAGGCTGATTTCCCTTCTGGCTACAGCTTCTGCAGTTTCTGACAGGCAGGTCTTCCTGACAGAATCTTCTTCCAGAGTTGTCTTCTGGGCTCAGCATTCACTGGTTCTGATAATACTCTGCTCTCTAATCCCTACCAGCAGGAGCAGCAATGGCTCCTCCTGTTACCACCCTGGGAGCCTGAACAGCCCTCCCAGGTTGCCTTAACCCTGCCCACCCTGCAGGAAGCCACTCCTTAGACTTTTCTCAGAGGAATGCTTTGCATGTGCATATCTCCCTCCTAACCCCACTGATGTGAGGGGCTCCCAGGGTGGGGCTCTCACTGATTTCCTGTTGTATCCCCAATGCTTAGCATTAGTAGGCAGCTCAGAGAAGTTTGTTAAAGGAGCTCAAAATAATGAAGATGAAAAATTTGTGTGAATGGATGATTTGATAACTACAATGATAAATCTGCAATGTGTTATAGCTCCATGAAACAGAATCCTAGCCCCCTCCACACCTCCCCCATTTCAATAGGAAGGAAAGTAAAATGCTTGGCTAAGACAAGTATGGTTTGTCACACAGAAGTGACAGCATCCATCTGGTGCTGGAGCTCCTCATTCAGGCCTCAGGAATGGCAGCACAGTTGTTAAAAATGTTACTAGAGTCCAGACCTAGGGGTCCCAATAAACCAGGTCCAGCCACTTGCCCCAGAAACCAAACAGATAAGGTAATAGTGAAAAACAGGAAAGGAAACTTTAATCAACATGGCCATATTGGGCAGGCAAAATGAGACCCAGCATCTCAACTCTGTCTTTAGAGTGCTGAAATGACATGTAGGTTTAAACACAGGAAGAGCTGGGGGAGAGGGGTGTGTATGACACAGCTGTCCTGGTCACATTGTGGTCTGGCTGATCGTTTTCTCAATTCTGGCTCTGCAAGGTGGCTCTAGAGAAGTTCTTTGCATTGGAAGGGACCATTTCCACTTGCTACTCAGGCTACGTATCAGACCTGTGATCCTGGGAGGAGGCAATTCAGTTCCCATGGGATGATTGTTCCTGTTTAGAGGGGCAATCATCATGGGGTGGTTTCCTGGAAGGTGTAGGAGGACCAAAGACTTCCAGGTGCCACTCCAGGGGTCTGAAGTAGGATTCTGCAAAATCTGACAGTCAAATGTCCTTGTGATCTTGCCTCAGTCATCAAGGCAGTTGAGATAGGCTAGGTAAATTCAGGGAAATAAACCTTCCCTCACTAGTTTTTAGATGACACTCCTTAAATGATTAAAATGGCTACACACAGAGCTGGACATGAAACTGACCTAAAGTGGTACACATTTGAGGTCCCACTGGCCATGCTGGAAATACAAGACTGTATGCAAAATGAAGTCAGAGATGCCAAGCTTTATCCTGCTTTTCATTTCCCCACTGAGCATCTGCAGGCAGAAACAGCTTCTCCAAGTCCTGTCACAGAAATATCCTTACTTCTTGGAAAACCGGGTTGGTCTGTAAGTTAGCCAGACAAGGTCTCTCCTAAATGCAACCATGAGATGAAAGGCACTTGGAGAGGGTATCATTTCTGTCTTTTCTCCTATAGCTGGAAGGAGAGAAAAGAAGAGGGACAGCCACCTGCCTATGCACTCTGAGGTCAGAGAAGGAAAGTGCCTGCTCCAGGAGAGGACAGACTTTCAGAATGAAGGCAGCACTTTGGGGACACATTCCGGAAATGTCTTAGGAGTGTCCTCCCTACTTTTATCCCTTAGGGCACATAGACATTTGAACCAGGATCCCCATTGGGCGCACTTTTTTTTTTCATGACTTTCTAGAAATGGTTTGCATGTACTGGAGGTGACTATTAAATGTAGTCCATCATTAGAGTCTTTCCATCATTAGGGCGGGTAGAAATAGGGGGCACAACATGGCACTTGCCCCAGGAAGAGGGTTACAGGCTATTCTCTATATTAAGGGAGGTGGACTTCAGATTAAGTTGGGTCTGTGTGGCTTTTAATTCCTACAGTGCCCATTTGCTCATTCCTTACAGACATTCATGGATACACTGTGGCCTTGGCCCCTGCCATGTGTTACTCTGTCCATTTCATCAGATTCCAGTGTTCATGTCCCTGGAGGATGGTATGTCATGTGTGAAGACAACCACATGAACAACAATGATGATAAGTGATGTCACAGTCGTCTTGATTCTGTCAAGATGATCTGTTTTGTCTTGGTGTTTAAAATTTCTTTCCTGGTCACAGACCTCTCCAGGGTCTCAGGGGCACTTGGGTTTGCAGTCATGGTGCTCGGTGGTCATGTTTATTACCTGCTCACTTACAGTTCCGGGACACTCTTTTTTCTTCAGCCTCTGTGGGTCTTCTGATATTATCTCCTCAACAAGAATCTCATCTATATTGAGCAGGACATCCGGGAACCAATCTTATTTTAGACATATTCAAGGGAGATTATTTTATTGCCTCTAAACAATGTACATCATATTAAAAGTCTTTCTTTGTTACAGTATCTATGCAGCTCTTAGCTTGTCAGTGGGTTGATTGATTTGCCCAGCACTATCCTATATGTCTGTGTATCAGTCATCTTTACTTAAAACTCCACACATGGGTCATGTACATCCCTGCCACATAAACACAGGTCTGTCTAGGGGATTTGGATGTAGTTTGGTTTGTTTAATTTCCATCATCTCACCTTTGAAAACTGAGAAACAGTATTATCCATAGATTTCACAATATGAATATACAGTAGCATTTACAATAAAACTAGTAGTATTTACAATAAAACTAGAAATGACATGAGTATACCTAAACAGAATCTTCAAATCACCATGTTTAAAAAGCTACTTTCTAGGACCTAGGATGAAAATCTCCCTCTTCCTCTCCCTTCTTCTCTCTCACACTCACTCACATATACACATCAGGTATTAATGCAAAAAAATCATCTCCAGGGCTGCATTCTGGGGTACATGTAAATCCAGCTACATCTTATGTGATAAACAGTTGTGGAAAATGAGAAGTAGAAGGAGCCTGTGCAGAAAAAAGGAAATGTGGGTTCTGGCTCTAGTTACATCTCATGCAAGTCACTCGCCTCCGTTGAACTGTTTTCTCTTGGACAAAGGAGGAAATTATGAGATTATCATTCTTGCTGCTTCTCAGTCTGATTTTCCATAATTCTGTGAGTGCATGATCACGTTCAATATGCCCACGTTGTCCTAGACAAAACAAGAGTTACGGGAACAGAGAAAGAGAAAATAGACTCTAAGTTCTTTACTGAGGCAAGAAAGTGGAATAAATAAACAATTTAGAGGAATTTTCAACAAGTGTTAAAATAAAAAGGTATATCCCCTTAACGCTTGGTTCTCCTCCAAATAAAGTTTATACCCCCTGAACATTTTAAATTACACTTCATTCTAAATATTTTTAAATAGCTTTCAATCAGTTTCTAATACTTTTCTTTAGAGTATATGTATATCCCATGCAGCTTCAACAAATGAAGAAAAATACAAACTGTTAATGAGTTTACTTACATATTGCTCACCAGGGCTCTCTTTTGGTCAAGGTAAAAATAAACTCTTTCCAATATTTATGAATATCCTGTGCTCAAGGCTTCTTTGTTTTTGTTTTTTCCTTGTAGTATCTACAAGAATGAAAATATTGTATAGACAATAAGATTTGTAAACAATTTCCTTGGCGTGTAGGGAATTGTATTGATCAAATTGAATTTAAAACATACAGAAGTGAAATAAATTGGGTTAGAATGAATCCATCTAGAAAGTGTATTTCATTTGAATTAGACTCATTATGCAGTCAGAACATGGCTTGTTTGATCAGTTACTACTTCAGACCAGACTAACATGTGGTCCCAGATGCACCAAGTCCCATTTCCTTTAGAAACCTTCTCCCCACTGTCTCCTAGTTCGTAAGCAACTGATATTGACAAGTGGTCCTACAGTTTTGTTCAGCCCACATTTACTGAGTGCCAGGCTCTGGGCTTGGTGGGTCCCAGGTGTGTGTTGGCATGTTTACCATGTCATGAAGTGAGAGACCTGTCTTATAGATCCTGGAGTTATTCAACCCTTCAGGCTATATTGATTGTCTATTATTATTAATAATATAAAGTTTACAGAGCTTCTCTTCTTAGATCACTCTTCCAACAAACTGGTCTGTCCAGGTCTAGTACCCTGATCTTATTCTATAGGGAGAAAAAAGAAACAGAGACCTCAAGTTCAACCAACTGCTGTTTCAACAACAAAGTCCAAGGAGAGGCACGCCACCCTCCTCCCAGCCTCCCCTCTCCCTTGCCTCTGGCAGCCTGTGCTATGGCCAACTTGGATTTTTAAAATATTTTTATTAGTTATAGATGGACACAATGCCTTTATTTTATTTGTTTATTTTTTATGTGGTACTGAGAAGTGAACCCAGTGCCTCACACATGCTAGGCAAGTGCTCTACCACTGAGCCACAACCCCAGCCCCCAACCTGGATTTCTTCTAGGTCCCCAGACACACCCTGTCCATTTTCTCTCATCTTCAGGCTTTGGTTTGGGTTCTATCCACTCAGAACTCGCTCTCTTGTGCCTTGTGTCTGATAGCTACACTCTGCCCTCTTTCCCTCCCACCTCGACAGCTCATGCCCCCCATAACCAACACCAATAACTTGTTGAAATACAGCATCTTTGAGGGCAAGAAGCATGCCTGCTTCTCTTCAGAGGATACCAGTAGACATTCTGGTATTTGTTAAATGAGTTTATGAAGGAGTGACTTGGTGAGAGGTGAGTTGAGAGAGTCATTGTGACTGTTTCCCTGTCCACCCAAGCCTTCACACACCCAATACACCAATACACTCTCCAGAGATGGGAAGAAGGAAGTTTCTGTCTCCACTACCAATCACCCCAGAGCTAGTGCCCAATGTAAGTTCAGACACAATATTCTCAGCTGATGATCATAGAGAGTCATTTGTGTCTATTGATCAAGGAGTAGAATACAAGGCAGTGTTTAAAACTAACAATAAAATTGTCACTAGAGGAGTTCTCAGAGCGGGGGACCTCAACTCAGGACAAGTGGGTTCCTTGGCACATGAGATAGAAAAGAATTTGGGCGCGCACCAGAGACACAGATTTATTGAGGAAAGCAGACACACATTCAAGAGAGAATGCAGTTCTCTCAAGAATGAGGTGTCTTTTAGGATAAAGAAAGGAATATACATTCAAAAGGGAATGCCAGCCATCTTCAAAGAAGAAAGCAACCTATTTTTGTGGGATGTTAATATTTATAAAGTTCAGTAGCATGGGAATGAACTAGAGGTGGAGCCAGAGAGGAGTTACACAATGTCACTTGCATATTGCTTGATTCATGTTACTCTTTGCAGGCAAGGATGCCATGTGGGCCAGGAATGGGGGCCAAAGATGTGTGTTGGGTTGCTCAGGAGTTGCTTGTTTTGCATTTCAAAGGTTCACAGGTACTTCTCTTTAGAGAAGTGGATCTTTCTTCTTCCTATCTCTAAATGAAATCAAAAGAAATGAAATGGGTTCTACCAGCCTTGCAAATAGGACTCAAGCTGTACAGAAACTGATGAGACAAAAACCCTTGCCCTTGGGAATGAAGGAGGCATATTTATGCCTGATTGATACCCTATGTATTCCCCCATATCACTCCAGAAATTTACTCTTCTTTCTGCTCTGCCATAGGCAGTTCAGGCCCCCTGTGTCCACTCCTGTGCCCACCACAGCATTGGTCTTGGTGTCACTGATTCCTCGCTTAGATGCTGGCCTCTGGGCACAGCTCCCAGGCATTCTTGCCCTGAGTGAAGGTTTGTGATTAGGTCTCATCTGGGCCTGTGGCAACCCCTGTGGGGTCACCAGACCCAATTCAGGATGCACAGTTAAAAGTCCACTGACAGATAAATGAATCTTTTTTTTAGTGTAGTCATCCCTTGGTATCCACTGGTGCCAGGAACCCTGAGGATACCAAAAACCCATGAATGCTTAAGTTCTTCAAATAAATGTTATAATACTTGCATATGTATTTATGGACATCTCCCATATACTTTAAATAAGCTCTAGATTATTTATAATGCCAATACAATGTAAATGTTGTGGGAATAGCTATCACACTATAACAAGGATTTTGATTCTTCACTTTTGCAAGCAACTATCTGATGGGTGCCTAAAAGCAGGATTAACGACTTGGCAACTATGCTTGGCGACTATCCTTCTCTCTCCTTTGTGCCAAGTCACCTTGGATTCCAGGAACAAGGTCTGAGCCAATAAACATCTTGAGATGAGTGGAAGCTACTCCCACTCTTTAGGCAGCAGCAATTTTCTTCTCCATCTCCTACAGTTTCCAACACCTCCCAATAAACCATTCAGATTATGAATCCATCAGTGGATTAATCAAAAAACGAGGCTAAAGCCCTCATGATCCACTCAATTCCTAAAGCTCCCTCTCTGAACACTGTTGCAGTGGGGACCGGGCTTTCAACACATGAGCCTCTGGGGGAATTCTGGATCCAACCAGAACCATTATTGGATGGATCTTCTTAAGGTTTAACTCATTCCCTCTTTTCAAATCTTCATCATCATCTACAGGGTGAAGACCAAACTCTTGAATGTGGCTTCAAAGTCTTGAAGCCTATGTGCCTATGTTCAGGCCTTTCCTCCTTTACTCTCCAGGCCCCATGTTCCTTCCACATCTCTCCTGGCTTTACTAATGCCACCAGGAGGAGCCTAAACAAGCCATGCCCCCACATTTCTATGTCCTTGCTGATGCTGTTTCCTTAGCCTGGTGTCCCTTCCCCTTTCCAGTCACCAAACTCTCATTCATCTTTAAAAGATCGTTCCAATGGCCCAGGCGTGGTGGTGCACGCCTGTAATCCTGGCAACTTCCAAGGCAAAGGAAGGAGGATCACAATTTCAAGGACAGCCTCAGCAACTTACTGAGACCCTGTTTCAAAATGAAAAAAAATTAAAAAAAAGAACTGGGGATGTAGCTCAGTGGTAAAACACCCCCGAGTTTGATCCCCAGTACCACTAAAATAAAATAAAAAATCATCCTCTAGGCTGGCAGGGCCGGGGAGAGTGGCTGCCCTTGAATGTTAACACTCTTTCAAGTTAAGTCATTGTTTCAGATAAATCCCTCCAGAGAAAGTCATGAGGAACCAGCCAAAATTGCCGAGTCACCTTCACTCACTCTTTTAGGTAACCTAGAGTCAACTTTGCTCATTATAATCTCATTGAATGCTAAATTCTCCACCCAGGAGGCTTTCCAGGCAGCCATTTCTGAACATGTGATGTATGAAGAAGCAGGAACGCAAACTGAGCATGCTCAGGAACGAGCCACAACTGGCAGGTCTTTCCAATGTGAGTATGCATGAGTTTCCCAAATAAAACCTCCCTGTTTTCTTTGTTCGGGGGGACATGGTGCTTTGGGACTCATTCCCAGTGCTTTCCTTACTTGCTGGAAGTCACAAACCCCTCCTCACTCTTGCCTCCTTGTGCTCATTGGCTTTGCAACCCCAAGGAGCAAACTGGATGTTCAGCTACAGAATTGCCACCTCCTTTGGAAGACTGACCCACCCCTGAGCCATCATAAATGATGTCTTCCTCCAAACTCCACGCTGGACTGCAACATCTACCACATTACCTATTTTATTCGCCCTCAGGTTCCCAGGAGCACCCGGATCCCATTAGATGTCAGCTCTTTGGGCATAGGGTCAACATCCCATTCTTTCCCTCCCCAAAACTTCCTCTGGCTTTACCAGAGGTGGCTGTGCAATCAATGTTTTTTGGACAAGTTTTGAATTTTCACAGCCTGGAATGGAACGTCGGTTCCCTCTGGGATAGATCATCAGGGATATTTTCAGACTCCCAGGATAGAAAAGGATATGGAGAGTTCACTTAATCTATCTCTGCCTCCAGGCAAGCTCAGCAAAGCTGGACAAGAAGGATGAGCGTGGTTCTGCTGGCTAAGGAAGGAGAGGGAGCGGAGGTGGATCCCTGAAGTTCCTTGGCTGGAAATCCTCCTTACTATCCATCTTCAAGCCCATGCACTGGTCATTATTGTTACAGCAGCATTTTAGCTGGTTTTTATTATTATAGGATTAAATGAGATTGCTGTGCATCCCCCCAGAGGCTTTTTAAAGCAACCGTTTTAAAAATTGAAAGCACCATTGGATAGCAGAGCTAATAAAATGTGCTTGGTGGGTGCATCCTATTTAGCAAAGTTTCATACCTCTAGCCCCCAGGACTGGTAAAAATTAAAGATTTTCCCATACTTCAGCATTAAAGGAAAAGCCAGCTGTGATTTTTATACGACATGTTTATTTGGAATCACTCTGTCATTGTGAAGGGGAGAAGGGAAAAACGCCCAACTCTACCTTCTTTCCCATTTTCTTTTACGTGGCTAATGGAACCAAATTTCTTGTAAAATGGCTTTTCTTCAGCACTAACTCCCAGGCAATAGATCTTTCACTGAAATGTCTGAATGCTGGTGGTGGGATTCATTTAGAGAATCTCTACATTGTTAATTCAAATGATTGCCAAGCTCAATATAAGACATATATAATGTAGGGGCAGGGGACCACCCCAGTGGGGAAGACGGAGGGTGACCTATCCTTGTTCTCCTGAGAAGCCTGGGCACATGCCATTCCTCTTCCACACCCTGTCCCCACCACACACACTCCCCAAGGCCTCCCCTGACAAATAAGCTCATTCCCTGCCTGGGAGATTCCACACAGACCTACTATTGAGGAGAAAACACCTGACCATTTGGAACCCTGCCCACGAGCCTGTCTGACCCTTTCAATTCACCATCACATTCAAGGTAGATGCTAGCCACTTATCAAGCAGCTGGCTCTGTATCAGAAACTCTAAGGTGAATTCTACCTGGTGAACCTACTTCCTCTGTGATTCTGGATAAGGCCTTTGAGCCTCAGTTTCCACACTGACAAAATAAGGATTAGAAACCATGACCTCAACAGGTTGACGAGAAGTCTAAATGAGCTCATGCCTATAAAGCACCTAGCAGGGTAGGTACCCTAGGCAACATTCACCCTCATTGCCCACCCTCAAATGGAAACATGCTCATGGACACCATGATCGATGCTATCAGACCCACTCCTAGTTGGGGCTTTCCTGCCATTTCCATGGTGGACATTTAGAGGAAATCCAAGGTTATGGGAAAAAATGAAAACATTGGACCTAGATAATTTGAGCATTGAATGTTGCTCAAGCTATAATGTGACTTTGAGCATCAGGGTCCTCACCTGTCAAACAAGTTGTGAATTGCTGTGAAGATTCCGTGGAATAATGGGGATCTGTTGCTGCAAAAAAAATTACCCCCAAACTTAGTAACTTAAAAGAACAACATGGATTATGTGTTTATGTGGCTCAGGAATCCTGGTATGGTGAAGCTGTGTCCTCTAACTCAGGGTCTTCTTAGAAGATGACAATCAAAATGTCAGTCAGGTCGCAGTCATCTCAGGGCTCCAGAGGCAAAGGATCTGCCTCTATGTTCACTCCGTGGTTGCTGGTAGGACTCAGTTTCTCAAGGGTTGTTGGGCGGAGGCCTCAGATCCACATGACTAGTTCACTGGGGGTCTCCTTTGTCATGGTGGCCTCTCCAGAAGGCAGCCCACAATATGGAAGTTTGCTCCAAAGCAGCCAATCAAGGCAAGTGAAGATTTAACAATTCATCATTTCTAATCAACTAACAAGTTCTGTACAGTTATTCTATGTGCAGCAATACATCCAGTTTATGCCATGTCATTTAAGGTGAGTCCTAGCAAACAAATACATAAATGGCAAAGAATTACAAATTTTAAGGTAAAAATGTAGATAAAATGTACTGCAAATTTTTATATTTGCAGTGAAAAACATAAAGACATTTCCTGGACTCTTATTCACTAAGCAATGAATGTTGAGACTGGAGGAGTGGAGAAAGGAGGGGAAGCCCAGCCCCCCACTGTCACTTGGCACACCTTTCAAAACATGTACCAATTGCTTCTGACATCCTACCAATTGTATTTGGAGAATAACTCCAGAGTCTCCTGTACATCATTTTATTAAAGATGTCACACTGAGCTCATGGGACACAAGTGTACATTTTTCCTATATTAATGTGGACTGAAGAAAATATTGCTTTGAGAGATGTGTATAGTCTTAGAAATTTGGGTACTTAAAACCAGGGGGATCCTACCCTTAGGATATTAACTTAGAGAGGATGTCTTGAGGTGGTGGTGAGATACACTAAGAAGAAAAAATAAGCAAGGAAGCCACCTCATGGTGGCTGGAAAACAGAGAACAAGGGGAAGATGCACCCTTTCAGGCATGTTCCCAGTGATGCATCTCCTCCAGCCACAACCCACCTGCCCACAGTTACCACCCAGTTCGTCTATTTAAACTAGGATGGACTGATTAGGTTACAGCTCTCATAATTTAGTCATTTTGTCTCTGAAGATTCCTGTATCAATACAGGAGATTTGGGTGACACCTCACATCCAAACCATAAGGTCACCCTTGTTAAGAGGCCTGTGGGTCCAGAGCTCTGCAAGTCACTTAGGACCAGGAGAACTTTTCCTACTTATCTCCTAAACCTGGAGTGATAGAAACCCTGGTTACTAGGCTATGTGTGTTGCATGGGGCGAGGCTACTAGCCTGGTTGCAATAACACTTTGGTTGGGGACAGCCAGCCCAAGAATGCTACCATAAGGTACAATTCGGAAACTAAATCAGAATTGTAACTCTCTAGAGTGTAGGGAAAGAAGAACAAGATGAGAAATGGAGAAGGTGGGCTTCAACAAGTAATAAGACAAGAAGACCCATCCACGGATGGGGTTGGGGTGTTCCCTGTTCCAGTAAACCCCAGAAAGGCCTGTCATTTTTCTGACCGTCAGGTTCCAGCAACTCCAGGGAATAAACCTTCAGTAGTAGAGCCAACCCCAGAGAGGACACAGTTCTCACATACACCTTCATCTTACTAGTGGCTCTAAGTGTAATAATGCCCACCCTCTCCAGAAGCAGCTACTGGCCTTCAAATTCACACTTCAACTCAGTCATACTCCAGGGTATATAATAATAACAGCTGATGCTTAATGAGCATTTACTACATCCCAGGCAAATACTTGCCCTAATCATTGCATTAATCCTCAAAATAGCGCTAAAACAAGTATTATCTGCTGCGTACAGATGAGGAAATGGAGACTAGAAAGCTAAATCAATCTCCCCAAGTTCACAGTGTGTGAAGAGAGAGAGCTGAGATGAAATTTAGGTCTGGCTAATGCCAATCTTCTTCTGCAGGCCACCATCCTGTCTTGATAAAACAGACTGACTAAGCTGATTTCCTAATTTGATTGGGAATAGGACTTGAGGTAGTGTGGACACTTGCGTACCTCAAGTAAGAGGGAGTAGAAAAGAAAGACTCAAGTGCCAAAGATAAAGTCTCCAGCTTTACAATTTTTATTTACTATTATACATCCATATAATATATATGAGATAGATGTATTTCATATACATATATCTGCCTTCTTCCAGCTGTGCATATCCTGGCAGAGGAAGTAACTGGAGATGGTATGCCAGGGGCTGCCAGATGTTAG
Organism: Geosciurus inauris; assembly: GCA_004024805.1. Lineage (NCBI taxonomy): Eukaryota > Metazoa > Chordata > Mammalia > Rodentia > Sciuridae > Geosciurus > Geosciurus inauris. Next base: position 135,196 of record PVHX01003817.1, read on the forward strand.
CTGAATGTGCCATGGTGGCTACTCAGACCAACACTTAAACATAAGGCCAAAAAGAAACCACTAGCCACAACCCCTCCCACCTGGACAAGCTGCAACCAGCAAGTTCACATTATAAAGGATGTAGGGAAACTGTCATGCAAGTCAAGAAAAGCCAGATCCAGGTATTTCCAAGCCCCAAGATAATGGGCTTTCTAATTTTTCTTTTAAAAAATTATCAGATAAACAAGTAACCATTTAAAGTTTGAGAGCTTTTTGTGAGAGTCAGTCATCTAAACATATGCCAACATATCCTCTTAATCTTTTCAGGTCTCCTGAGCACAACCATTAATTAAGGACCATCGAAAGCCCACGTGCTGATCTCTGCTGACAGCTTGGACACAGTCCACCAGTGACCTTCAGGAACAACCAAGTTCAAACACCAAGCAACCCTCAACTTAATCACAGGCTGCATTTCCAAACATTCATTTGCAGAGTGCTTGGGATATGGGGTGCATTTCTCCAAATAAACAGTGCTGATTAGACACCAGAGCAGCCCATGGAAGCCCATTAATACATACCTTAGCTTGAGTACACATCTACAGAATCCATGCTAGAGATTTTGTAGGGCTTGACACAGCTATAGAGTTTGACTATGCTCAGAATTTATTGGGGAGCTGTAAGTACATTTTCTGCTTGAGGGTTACCCAATGAATGTCATACTTTGTGACAGTTAATCTGGATGTGTTCTGCAGTGTAGGTTGAAGCAGAGAGACCAATAAAGATGACTTGGAAAGAAATCTAGTTTGAGTTGATAACGGTTTAAAATAAAGTAATTGCAACTGAAATATATAAAAATTTATTTACATTCATTAATCCAACCAATTTGTGGGTGGAGGGAGTTACTAGGGATGGAAACCAGAGGAACTTTACCATTGAACAATACTCTCAGTCCTATATATTTTTTATTTTAAGACAGGGCCTCACTAAGTTACTGAGGCTGGACTTGAACTTGTGATTATCCTGCCTCAATGCAAGCAATTCTTATTAAGTGCTTACTAGGTGCTCTGGAGATTCATTCATTCGTTAGTTAGATAAATATTTATTGAGCATCTACCATATAGGGAGGACCATTAGGCTCTGGAGACACAGTGATATCCTTGTGCAATTTTGCAGTCTAGAAAGGAATATGCATATGAAAACTTGTGACGTGTGACACTGAGGTGGCTGGGGCAATGCAATAGCCTCACAGGAGACTAAGTGGTACAGGTGAGCAGGAAAAGCCTCCCCAAAGAAATGGAACCTAGTTTATAAACTGAGATCAGAGCATTGAGTTGAAGGCAGA